>JAVJIF010022625.1:0-73648 GCA_038442645.1 Agave tequilana
TGATTACTCCCGTATCATCATTCCGATTGCTGAGGAGCTGAGCGAGCATCTGTTGAATATTGTCCAGGCCTCTTGCTGAGTTCTAGAGGTCTGCTCCTGAGCTTCCAAACGCTGACGAAGATCGTCATTGGCGTTATCGGCCATATTAACCGATGCTTTGTCCGTTCGCACAGAACTGACTGTTGTTGAAGAGGCATACCCGCTGTCTTCATCTTCTCCATCAGATGATTGGGGTGATCGCCTGGACTGTGGCGAGATCAGGGCCTTTGAGGAAGAAGGCTGCTCATAATTATAGGGTATCGCTACCCTGGATCTGGTGTTTCGGAAAATCCTTCTTCGCGCACCAAGACTTCACCTAAGCCCGGCTATATCTGGATCTGGGGAGCCGAAAGGGTTATCATCAGATGTACGACCTTCCCTGTGTCGCTCTCGTCCTCTTCCGGTCATGTTGACGGACGCGAAGGCTGGGCCTCGCGAAGCACTCCTTTCATGATGTTTCTTTATGGCATGTGCGGACAACCGGTCAAACACCGATTGACGGTGTGGAGGTGCCGCCTTGATTGGATATTGCCGACAATGGGCTGAATGGATTGTCACAAGTCGGCATCCTCTTTGACAACAAGGGGAAGTGGTTTGGAGAGACTCCAATTCCATTTGTCTGCCAAGAATTGTCGCAGGTTAGGCTTAACAGAGCCTGAACAACCCCGTGGAGAGGCCTTTCTGGAGCGTACAAGGGATGATGCTCCGTTCTTCTTATCCCTGCAGAAGGGATTAGTACTGAATAGTACTTCGGCGCTAGCTTTGCCGACAGGTACGAGCTTAGTGCCTGATGAATTGGGGAGCGGAGCACGCTGTGGTGCTTTGCCCGCTATTCTGCTGCGAAGGGGATCAACCTCAGATAACACTGCGGTCTTGCCTTGCGGCCGCGAACCCAGTGAATTCGTTGTGGTACAATAGCTTCGCTTGTGTGAGCGAGGCTGACAGGAGGCTTTGCTGCCCTTGATTAAGGTGACGGTATGATTGCCGTCGGACTTCATGGCTGGCAGCATCGTCAGGGCAGATGGGCATCTTACCATTTTCTTCGCGGGAGAGGCGCAGGCTCGTCTCGGCATAACTACTCCCGGAGCTTTGGTTGAAGACTCCTATTTAGGCTTCCATATCAGCCTTGACAGGGAACGCCTAGGTTCGCAAGGAACCTGAATAGCCACAAGCGGGCTGTGGGGTGCTGGCAGATTCTGCCTCTGGTTTCTGATTTGAAACCTTGGCCATGAAGACCTTCCTGTGCTTCCGTGCTCGAAGCGTCAGGCCACCCCAGAGAGGACTTCTTCAAATCTTCCTTGATCGATCTGGATAACCAGGTTCTCAAAAGTGCAGGATCTGGGCTGCGGGCATGTTTCCTTGTTGCGCCAGAGAACTGCGGCAGGTTTGCAGAGAACCTTTTCCGTCTCCGCAGAGACTTTGCTTGAAGATTTAGCCAGAGAAGATCTGACCGCACCGGCTTTTCTGAATTCAGAGATAGACCCGAAGGTCTGTTCGTCGCATTGCGACACTTGATTCCTCAGCAGGAGAATACAATCCCCAGTGGAGTCGCCATCTTGTTTTCCATTATGTTTGCAAAGGGGAAAACTTACAAAAAAGAGTTTGAGGAGCTAAATTACAAGTATTCTCAAAAGATTACAAGTAGATCTCCTCAGAGATTCTGGGAAATGTGCCGATAGGAGTCTGGTCAGCGCGCGACCACTTTGTCCCTTTGACGATGCGAGCGATGAGATTCCCTTCTCGCCTGGTTCGGGGAATCAGAGAACAGAAGGTTGGTAGAACCCTCTTGCTGCTTCTCAAAATCGCCTTCGATAAGGAATTCCTTCTCGCCTGGTTCCGGAGATTCCTTGAGAGGAAGGACGACGTTAGGTATCAACACCCTGTTAGAGAAAGCAATTCTCTAAAAGGTCTCTGAATTCGGGAGCGCACGTGCGTCGTGAAAAAGCCTCTGCTTGTGGAGTCTTCTCTCTTTTTTTTTTATCGATCGATCTCCCTATGCCTTCATGCCTCTCTCCTTGTACCCCTGGCGGGCTATTTATAAGGAAAGCAGGGTATAATCGTCCCCTTTGAAGATATGAAACAGATTGAACCGAATCTGTTTGAATCTGGAAAGTAGCCTTACTGCGAGGCTAGGATAGCTTCTGCGGAGCTAGAAAATGGCAAGTCGGTTGATCTGTTTTTGATCCTTTCCATATTGTTGGGGGATTCTCCTTGATCCTCTTACTCGTTTCAAGAGAGTCAAGAGATTGCGGCAATCACCTGCCATATTTGAATCCCGATTGATTTGATTAGATTGAATCTGATCTCATCAGGAGATTTTGATTGGTCAAAGGTTGACCATAGCAGGCTGATAGCGGAGCTGCCCGCTTTGAAGCTCATAGCGGAGCTAGAGGCAATTCCTAGCGAAGTCCGAAAAGAGGCTTTTCGGCGAAGCTATCAGTCAGCTTCCTGGCGATGCTCTTGGATGATGCTAGCCTCTCAAACGAGGCTATCCCCTTGGGCTAATGTAATGCTAAATGCTAGCATTTTAGACCTGCTGAGGTCTGTTTAGAAACAATCGGGTTCACTGTTCTGCTTGCTGGATCAGTGAAGTCCAAGCTGCTTCCTTGTCCCTTGGAGATGGGTGAAAACTGGTCTTCAGCTCGTCTGTCCCTTGTCTTTTAAATGTCAACAAGTTTAGACATCGTTCGGACCAATGAGAATCTTGTCTTTTTTAAGTGTCACAATAGGGAAGTGTCATTTCTCACTTCTCTATCTATCCAGACACCAGAAAAGGAAATGAGAAAATCCTTTTCCTTTTCTCTTTTCCCTTTACATAACCATTTTCCTCACTTTCAGGGTGCTACAGTTAATTTTGTGGTCATCTAAATCTCATTTGTAATAAGTTGTAACTCAAACAGTTAATATTGTAATCATGTAATCTCACTTGCATTCTAATTACAGTCTAATTTTTTATTTTTCTTAGTTAAATTTTATTTTAATATTATTTTGCGGTCAACTTTGTGGTCAACTTTTTTACTTCCACTTTCATTTACCATCCAAACACCAAAAAGACATAATATTTTTTAATAACCACACTTCTCAACAACATCCAAACACGACAAACTTATTAACCAATTCTCAAGTTCCAAAGGAAACTATTACTACTTCCTTCTTTCTCACTTTTCCCCCTAACCAAACAGCCCCTAAGTGTAACCCGCGAGTTATTAAACCAATTTAATATATTTATTGGGTTAATGATATTTTTTAGAAATTATATTGATTATTAAATTAATTATTTTTGTGTGAAATGAATTTCGGTAATTCATTGAATCCGAAATAGAATAAATTGGATTATTTTAATACATATGATAATTAATTGTTATGAGTAATGGAATATGGTGAAAAATATGAAACATTTGAAGGTATATATTTTTGTTGAAATACTTGTATTTATATACCAAGTATTGATATTTAATTTTATTGTAATTATATTTTATGAATTGGGAGAAATGAAGAAAGAAAAAGAAAAGAAATTATATAAATAAATAATATAATTGATGAGAATGGGTACAATTATGAGTATGAAGTGGGATAGGAGTAGGTGGGGAAAGAGATAAAAATCTCTCTTCTCTCTCTCCCTGACTCATATTTCCCTTCTCTAGAGATTTTTTCCCCACTCTCCTTCTCCCTCTCTCTCTCTTTCTCTTGGTCTTTGGCTGCCAATGGGCCAATGGTGGCACTGGCCGTCGCCGTCGGCAACTGGAGAGGAACGACGGCGACAACTGGGGCTCTCCCCCATCTCTCTCTTTCCCTAGCTCACTCTCAATCTCTCCTAATCTATTTCTGTTGGCCTCATCTCACCCTCTCGCTCTCGTGTGTCAGTCGCAGCATGGGGTGCCGGGTGGGCGGCGTCGGGCAGGCCAGCCAACCCAGGCGGTGGCAGCCAGGGGACAGCAACAATTGCCCCTCCCTCCATCTCCCTCTTGCACTCTTTTTCTCTCGCTTTCATTCCCTTCTCTCTCTGTAGACTCCGGTCAGTGGTAGGTGCCGGAGGAGGCGCGAGGGTGATGGCTGGGTAGGAGGCCGCTGCCGACGGCCGTACAGCGGCCGTATGGTGCTCGGGAACAGCAGCAACAGCTGATGCTGCTGTTGTCTTGTAAAAGAAAGGAAAGAGCGGGAGAGTGTGCGGGTTTGGGTATGGGTTCAGACCCGACCCGTCAGAGAACCCGACCCAATCCATTAATTAAAGAAAGGTAAAATTTCAATTAGCCCTTGTGATTTACAATTTATAAAATGAACCCTATTTCATATCTAACCTTGTTTTGTATCTCCTGGGTATTCGGGCGATATCTCGGCCATCCAGAGTCGGATTCGGACAATTCTGGAGCTATTGATGCGTGAAGACAAGAGCTACGCATCCACGGTGTTAGCACATAGTGTCGAGTAATTGGGAGACTGGCAGACCTGGCAATGGTGAGTGGAGTCTTCCCGGTTCTATTTAAAAGCTTTGATTCAATGGAAATTATGATTATGACTGATAGAAATTATTGATAATATTATTGTACAGCTAATATAGTTGTGAAAGCTATATGGTGATTTGTGATTGGGTAAGGAGTAGTTCACACTGTGAAGACCCGGTGAGTAGACTAAACAATGATAGAACGAGAACAGATAATAGATCATGAATACTGGCTATTAATAAGATATTAATGGATATAATTAAGACAAAGAGCAATAGTGATATCAATAATTATGGAATCAGAACTATAGAACTGGTAGTGTTAAAACTGATATTAGTTAGATTTAGGATAGTTTTAGAATTGAATTAGGTAAAAAAGAACCTCTGTATAATGGTACAGTATGAGATGAATAACATATTAGTTGAAATATTGGTAAGTATCTGTTAATACTGTCAACCCAAATAGAATCAGGACAAATTGGTTAATCTTAACTGTGAATGTGAACCGAACAATGCAATTGATAAAATGATTAGAAATGAGCCGAATAAGAGTAATTGGTAATAATTCCGGGCACTTTCCAGTAAATTTGATAAATAATCTGAATACTGAGAATATTTCGGCGAGTCTTGAGATTCATATATCTATAGTGTTATTGATAGTATTGAATCGGTAATGGATAGACATTATCCAGATGATTGGGTATTACTAACACGGACAAAAGATTGAGTTATAGAGTCAATGCGATTAGTAATTCAGTGTCAGTAATTGATACATGTTTAGAGCTAACATGATATAACTATGGAAGCTGATGGGCTTGATAATTATACGTATACATAGGGTTAAAGCATTAATGTTATCCATTGGGGAAGGGTGTTGACACTTTAAAAAAGACAAGATCCTGACTGGCCTAAACAATGTCTAAACTTGTTGACATTTACAAAAGACAAGTGATAGACATGTTGATTGGTCTGAACAATGTCTGAACTTGTTGACATTTATAAAAGACAAGAGATAGACAAGCTGACGACCAGTTCTGTACTTGTTGACATTTACAAAAGACAAGTGACAGGTAAGCTGACGACCAGTTTTCACCCATTTCCAAGGGACAAGAAGCAACTTGGACTCTACTGATCCAGTGAAGCAGACAGTAAGCCCAGATTTTCTCTAAACAGACCTCAGCAGGTCTAAGATGTTAGCACTTAGCATCACATGAGCCCAAAGGGACAGCCTCGCCTGAGAGGCTAAGGTCGCCTAACTTCACCTTGAAGCTATTCAAAGCTCCGTCAAGAAGCTAACTTATAGCTTCGCCTGAAGTGCTCAGTTAACTCCGCAGAGAGAGTTAGCTTCGCTCATACACGCAACCGCGCAGAAGGATGTTCGGTAGCTTCACCACAGACGTTATCTAGCTCTTCTGAAGAGCTGTCTCCTGACTTCGCCACATGCGCCTTCCAGCTCCGCTGTGAGCTCGACGCGGCAGCTCCGCTGCGGGTCTGCTATGGTCAACCTTTAACCAATTAAATCTCCAAATGAGATCAAATCTAATCAGGATTGAGATCAAATCCAATCAAGATCAAATCTGAGATCAAATTTGGCAGTTGCTTGCCATAATCTCTTGACTCTCCTAAAACGAGTAAGAGGATCAGGGGAAATCTTCCAACTATATGGAAAGGATCAAACGGATCAAGAGGATCAACCGACCTGCTATTTCTAGCTTCGCAGAAGCTGATCCTAGCCTCGCAGCAAGGCTACTTTCCAGATTTAAACAGATTTGATGCAATCTGTTTCTATATTATTAAGGGACGATTATACCCCTTACTCTCCCTATAAATAGCCCACCAGGGGCACAAGGAGAGAGGACCTGGACACACGCAAGAGGCGCGCACGAAGAGCTCCACACACGCAAGGACTTCTTCACGACTTCTCAGAAGGACGCACCGCGCGTACAAACAGAGATCTATTCTCTTGAATTTAGAGACTTTTAGAGAGCTGCTTCTCTAATCAGGGTGCTGATACCCTAATACCTTCTTCTCAAGGAATTTTCGGAACCAGGCGAGAAGGAATTCCTAAGATAAGGCGGTTTTGAGAAGTAACAAGAGGTTTCTACCAACCTTCTGTTCTCTGATTCCCTGAACCAGGCGAGAAGGGAATCTCATCGCTCGCATCGTCAAGGGACAAAGTGGTCGCGCGCTGACCAGACTCCTATCGGCACACTTCTCCAGAATCTCAGAGGAGATCTACTTGTAATCTTTTTAGAATACTTGTAATTTAGCTCCTCGACCCTTTTTTTTGTAAGTTTTCCCCTTTGCAAATCAATGGAAAACAAGATGGCGACTCCGCTGGGGATTGATTTCTCCACTGCTGAGAATCAAGTGTCGCAATGCGACGAACAGACCTTCGGGTCTATCTCTGAATTCAAGGAAGCCGGTGCAGCCAGAGCCCCTCTGGCTAAATCTTTAAAGCAAGTCTCCGCGGAGACAGATAAGGCTCTCTGCGAGCCTACTGCGGTCCTCTGGCGCAACAAGGAAGCACACCCGCAGTCCAAGTCCATCACTTTCGAGAATCTCGTCGTTCACTTCGACCAAGAAAATTTGAAGAAGTCCTCTCTGGGGTGGTCTAATGCTTCATGCACGAAGCATAGAGAGGTCTCCATGACCAAGGTTTCAGAACAGAAATCAGGAGCAGAATTCTGCCAACACCCCTCAGCCTCGCGTGTGGCTAGTCAGGTTCCTTGCGAACCTAAGTCTCCCTTATCAAAGCAGATGTGGAGGCCAAAACAAAAGGCTCTGAGTAAAGCCTCAGGCGTAGTTATGCCAGAACTACGTCTCTCTCGCGAAGAAAAAGGCAAGATGCCTGCCTGCTCCGACAATGCTGCCAGCCGCGAAGTTACAGCGGCGACCATACCTTCGCCCAACTCAAGAGCAACAACTCGTGCCAGCCTCGTTCTTATGAGCGAAGCTACTGTACCACAGCCTACGCGCGAGGTTCAGAGCCGCGAGCTTAGAACCAAAGCACTATCTAAGGCTAATCGCCTTCGCAGCAGTATAGCGGATAAAGCACCACAGCGCGCTCCGCTCTTCAGTTCATCAAGCGCTAAGCTCACACTTTGCGGCGGAGCTAAGGAATCGTCCCTAAGTGCTGATAGCGTTGCTTATGCAGCTTCAGCGCCCAAGGGCGTTTCCAAGGTTCTTAGCCGCGAGCTAGAGCTGAAGCACTATTCAGTGCTAATCCCCTCTGCGGGGATAAAGGAGCAGGACATCGTCCTATGCGCGATCCAAAAGAGCCTCTGCGCTGGATCGTTTAGGCCCAACTGGGTCTGACTTGCGGGAATTCTTGACAAGCAAACGGAAGTCGGAATCTTTCCGAACTACTCCCCCCTGTTGTCAACAAGTGGGATGTCATTTGGTGACACTCCACTCGGTCCATTGCCGGCTAGGACCAATCCTCGCCACTTCTCCAGGCCGACGATCAGTTTTTGATCGGCTGTCGGTACAAGCCCCGGTGAAACATCATAAAAAGAGCGTCTCGCGAGACCTACCCTCTGCATCCGTTAACATGACCGGAAGAGGACAAGAGCTGTGCAGGGGCAGACAAGCGTCCGACGACACTCCCTACAGTTCCCCAGATCCAGATTATAGCCCAGGCTTAGGCGAAGTCTTGGTACATGAAGAGGTGTCTTCCGAAATACCAGATCTAGGGTTGCGGTGTCCTACAATTATGAACAGCCATCTTCCTCAACGGTAGTAGCCTCGCCGGAACTAAGGAGAAGATCAGTCCAGTCGTCTGATGGAGAGGATGAAGATAGTGGGTATGCCTCTTCGGCGACAGTCAGCTCGGTGCGAACAGACAGAGCATTAATAAACATGGCTGATAATGGTAATCACGACCTTCGTCGACGTTTGGAAGCTCAAGAGCAAACTTTCAAAACCCAGCAAGAAGCTCTGGACAACATTCAACAGATGCTTGCTCAACTCCTCAATAACCGGAATAACAATGATACCGGAAGTAACCATGATGAGGAAGAACATCTTAGCAATGACCAGCCGAAGACGGAGAAGTCCAAGGAGGGTTCTTCTTTAGACGCTGAAGTCCTTAAGGGCATCCAAGCTCAAATAGCATCCCTAGCGCAGAGGGATGAATTAAGAAAGTAGGGGCAGTCCGTCCTTACCCACTGGAGTGGGATTCAGTGCCATACCCACCGAAGTTCAGACCACCAACATTGCATACCTATGATGGTAAGAGCTCGCCAAACCAGCACATCTACTATTTCCGGTCTCAGACCGGTAATGTTATAGACAATGATGCTATCATGGCTAGGCTGTTCATTGGCACCTTAAGGGGGTAGCATTTGACTGGTTCTAAAGTCTCCCTCCGGGCTCTGTCAATTCTTAGATCGACCTGGAAACCCGATTCCTTTCTCGTTTCTATGAGGACGATACCGAGGTAACCATGGACAAGCTCCTCTCCACCGTGCAGAAGAAGGGCGAATCTATCCGTGACTACATAGAGCGATTCAGAAACTTGTCGTTAATGTGCCCAGCAGGGATGCCATTACCCATACTCTTACAGACGTGCAGGCACAACTTCTTGGACCAAGTAGAGGTTCGCATGGGGGCTGTCAAAGCCCATACCTGAAAAGAATTGGTCGAACAAGCTGAGATAGCCGAAAAGTCGGCTAAAAAGTTCAAACCATCCACCCCTAAAGGCAAATGGGGTATGAACAATAAAGGACGTAGCGACATGGCGCAGTCTTCTCAAGCCAAAAGGAAGGAGACTATGTCCGTAGAATTATCAGAGGATGTTCAGTCAAAGACCAAGAAGAGCGGCTTCAATAATCAGGAATCTAAGTTCCCTCCGAAACAGTACTCCTTCAGAGACGATCAGGTGGTCACAATATTCCATTTACTCCACAAAGGGAATAAAATGAAGCTACCAGAGGCTCGACGTCCCAATGAGATAGGACGCACGAACGATCCCAAATACTGTCTCTACCACAGGATGATTCACCATCCTATCGACAAGTGCTTTGTCCTCAAGGACAGAATTCAAGCCTTGATCGACGCCGGAGTTCTGACATTGAAGACAGAACAAAAGAAAGTCACTGCAAACATGGTGACCCTCGAGTTCGGCAAAACCCCAAAGGTCACAGTTCCTGACGGGACTTATCCAATCCCTGCACCACGGCTGGAAGTCAAGCATCTTTCAGCTAAAACTCCAGATAATAGGATCTTATTCCCTTGACACTGGAGACAGGGAAAATCATGTGGATACACCCAGACCTTGTCCAAGACGAACAATGGGATTCAAAGAAGTCCAAGTCGAAGGGCAAATCTTGCAATGTCATCTCCATCCTGCCGGATGATGGCAATCTCTCTCAGCGACTCTGATAGGGGCGGAATCTCGCTATAATCCTATTGAGGAGTGCTTAGCTGTTGTCTTTTGCCGTTCAGAAGACACGACATTATTTGGTCGGCCAAACCATACATGTCATCTCCAGAGTGAATCCTTTGCGCCTTCTCATGACGAAGCCAGGATCATTGAATTCAAGATTAGCTAAATGGGCGCTTCTTTTGTCTCAATACGACATGATCTTTATCCCTCAAAAGGCGGTTAAAGGCCAGGCACTTGCGGAGTTCTTGGCTGCTCATCCAGTCTCGAAAAACTCAAAACTTCACGAAGATATTCCAGATTAAGTCTTCGAGTCCAATGTAACTTCAGAGGATGAAGTGTGGCAGATGTTCTTCGATGGAGCATCACGAATAGGTCCTAAGGGCAGGATCATCGCCGGCGTGGGGGTTGTGTTTATCTCTCCACAAAATCACGTCCTTCCTAGAGCATTCTCTCTGACGGAATCATGCTCCAACAATGTAGCGGAATATAATGCTCTGCTCATTAGCCTTCAGCTCGCCCACGGAATGGGGGTACGCTACCTCGAAGCCTACGGCGATTCAAAACTGATTATCAATCAGGTTAAAGGCGAATATGAGGTTCGCCACGAGGATTTGGTGCCTTATTATCATACAGTCATCGAATTGGCTAATCTGTTTGATGTTTCTACATCGGGCACGTATCTCGATCTCAGAATACCAAGGCGGACGCTCTTGCTGCATTAGCAACAACACTAGCCTTGCCAGTCGACACCGAGTATCACCTCACAGTGGCAACTCGACACCTTGTATGCTCTAAGCATATGTTAAGAACCCGAGAGGTCTGTAATATCTCGACGGATCTTGAGCCGAGAGATTGGCGATTTCCTCTTATCGACTATGCCTTACATGGTCTGCTGCCAGACGATCCTAAAGAAGCAGCATCAATCACGAAGGTCTCTCCGTTTCTACTACGATCCAACTCTGAAGACGCTTTACCGTCGTTTATATGACGGTGTCCTCTTCCGTTGCCTTTCCAATTCAGAGGCGTAGGAAGTGCTTAAAGAAGCACACGACGACATATGTGGAGCTCATCAGCCAGGTCCAAAGCTCAAAGACAGATTGCATAGGCTTGGATACTATTGGCCAACCATGATAGCCGATGCCATCCAATATGCACGAAAGTGTAAAGCATGCCAAATTCATGCGAACTTCATACATCAACCCTCAGAGTTGCTCCACCCAACTGTTGCTTCATGGCCATTTGAAGCATGGGGAATCGATGTCGTAGGGCCAATCAGCCCCTCTTCGACAAAGGACACTGGTTTATCCTGGCAATAACCGATTACTTTTCAAAGTGGGCAGAAGCTATACCACTGGTTGAAGTCAAAACCTCTAATGTGGTTAATTTCATCAAACACCATGTCATCCATCGATTTGGCGTCCCTAGGCGGATCATCCATGATAATGGTCCCCAATTCATAAGTCAGATATTCTATCGGTTCTGCGATAAATACCGAATTCAGAATGTGGCTTCAACTGCCTATAATCCCGCCGCTAATGGCTTGGCGGAAGCATTCAACAAAACAATCATCAAGTTACTCAAGAAGTTCGTCTCCTCGAATAAGCGAGATTGGGACGAAAAGCTTGGTGAATGTCTTTAGGCCTACCGAACCACGATTCGGGCCCCGACAGGCAATACGCCTTTTTTCCCTGGTGTACGGGTGCGAAGCAGTCATCCCGTTGGAAATTCAGATGCCGTCATTGCGAGTCGCTTTAATGACTAAGATCACATCAGAGGACAATGACCGGTTGCGTCTTCAAGAGCTCGAAGCCCTAAATGAGAAGTGGCTACAAGCTCAGCAACACATCGAGTTGTATCAAGTTCGAGTCTCAAAAGCCTTCAATAAGAAGGTCAAACAAAGAGTCTTCCAGAAAGGAGATTTGATTTTAGCCGTCAGACGACCGATGATCATGACGCACAAATCAAGGCAAATTTCATCCTAAATGGGAAGGACCGTTTGTAATAGAAACAGTCCATTCAAATGGAGCATACCGCCTTATATGACTTCAGATGGCGATTTACTCATGATGCCGATCAATGGCAAGTTAGAAGTATTATCCCTGATTAAGAATCCTTCTCATGATCAAGTTAACACTACACCTCTGATCAAGACCTTCATATCCAAGGTAGACGCAAAGAGAACCTCTCTCTTCCTCCAAACGAGATCATGCAACCATAAACCAGTAGGAACCTGGTCATACATTGTTTGTCTCAAAGGAGAGTCAAGGTTACACATACGCTAACCAAATGATCCAACATCCTTAACGGTTAAGGATAGAGGAAAATGTTGGCCTTTAAGCCCAACATAAGTTCTCGACAACTCATCATGCTGAGGGGAATAGCATGGCTAGCCTGACTCAAACGGTAGTTGGTAAAGGCATATCAAACCCGTTGACAGCTGGGGATTTGCTAAAAATCCTAAGGGACCTGTTCCCATTTGATTCCCTATCCAAAATCACTTACCATTTCTCATCCATAGAATGGTAAGACCACATATAAAGATCTTTCCATCCATTTCGCTGTTACGTTAACACTAAACCTATGACAGTGATTTTCTCGTTTCTCCCTGTGGGAACGAGAACTCTTTTTACGCTATGATAACTTCTGGCATCTATTTCGCTGTTACGTTAACATTAAACCTATGACAGTGATCTCCTCCTTTTTCGCAATGAAAACGAGACCTTTTTCCAAATCCCATCAAACCTTCGAGCTTGTTGACATTTACAAAAGACAGTCTCACCTTTCAGTCCGTCTAGGACAACTTCGAGCTTGTTGACATTTACAAAAGACAAGTCTCACTTTTTAGTCCGTCTAGGACAACTTCTATACTTATTGACATTTACAAAAGACAAGTATCACCTTTCAGTCCGTCAAGGACAACCTTCGAGCTTGTTGACATTTACAAAAGTCAAGTCTCTCCTTTTAGTCCGTCTAAGACAACTTCTATACTTGTTGACATTTACAAAAGACAAGTATCACCTTTCAGTCCGTCAAGGACTACCTTCGAGCTTGTTGACATTTACAAAAGACAAGTCTCACCTTTCAGTCCGTCGAGGGCTACCTTCGAGCTTGTTGACATTTACAAAAGACAAGTCTCACCTTTTAGTCCGTCAAGGACTACTTTCGAGCTTGGTGGCTTCTCAATCGGTTATGTCATTGCGACCTCTGAACCGACATATAGCCAAGCCTCACCTTTCAGTCCGACAAGGACTACTTTGAGCTTGGTGGCTTCTCAACCGGTTATGTCATTGCGACCTCTGAACCGACAGATAGTCAAGCCTCATCTTTCAGTCTGACAAGGACTACTTTGAGCTTAGTGGCTTCTCAACCGGTTACGTCATTGCGACCTCTGAACCGGCAGATAGCCAACTCTCATTATTCAGTACAGTAAGGGCTATTTGAAAAGTCACCTAGAGGGGGGGTGAATAGGTGACAATGCTAATCTAGTGAACTAAATGCGGAATTTAAAAACTTAATGCAAATTACACTCAAGTGCTATCAACAAGTGATGCACACAACCAAGCCAAGCAAATATGTATGAGCAATGTAAATAAATGCAAGGCACAAAGTAAAGAGAGAGTAGAGAGAGAGCCAATGGATCAAGCGCAAACACAAGGATATGTTATCGAGGTTCGAGCACCCAGCTCTACATCCCCGCCTTCGACACACGAAGGATTTCTAATCCACTAGCTAGTCCACAAAGAACTCTCGCAAGGAGTACCCAACTCCTCTCTTTACAAATCACAACCTCCTCCTTGAGGCACCACACCAAGCCAACAATCACAACCTTCTCCTTGAGGCAAACTCCCAACAACAAACTCCCAATCACAAACTAATACAAGGATCACCTCTCAACTAGAGGGATACAACCCAAAGCACAAAGCTAAGAAAAGATTGGGTTACAACTTGGTGGTCACAACAACAACCACAAACAATCTCTTCTTCCACACAAATATCCTATAGATATAGATAGTAGATTTTTTGCTCAAGTGTGGAGAAAACCAAAGGAATGGAATCAGAAATCACAAAGCAAATCCTTGGAAAAATCAAGAAATCAAGATAGAATAGTTCAATCAAAATTCTTTCCCAAAAACCCTTTCTTTGATTTTCCAAACCCTAATGAAAACACCAAATGGATTGTTCAATTCAAGCTCATAAACTTCTTTTGATTGCTTTGAAAACACCAGAGAATCAGCAAAAATTCGCACAAAAAATCTTAGAGAAAAACTCTCTCAAATGGGGTATTTATAGGCAATTTCAGAAAATAGCCGTTGACAGAAATTTAGCCAGAATTGCCCTGCCGGTCGACCGCCCGGTCGACCGCGCAACGGTCAAATTTTGATCCGTTTGCGCTACCGGTCGACCGCCCCGGTCGACCGAATAATCCAGAGAGCAGACTACTCTGCTCCGGTCGACCGTCCCGGTCGACCGCCCGCTCAGCAACGTGCACAGGTTTGTGCACGTCGTCGGTCGACCCATACGGTCGACCGGCTACATGCGGTCGACCGTAACGGTCGACCGAACTAGCCTGGCAGGCACTGTTCTGGTCAGCAAAAACATGAAATTTTTAATCCTAAAAATTCTCATTAAATCTCTAAAAATCCACAAAAATAGTTTTATCATTTTGCATTGATATATAAACATGTGGTAAAAAGTTTAGCTCAAATATCAAGCAATAAGGACTATTTTTGTGTTATAGAAATTTTGCCAAAAACCAAAACTGTATTTTCTAAAACTTGGATTCTTGAATAGAAAATACATTTTGTCTAAAACTCATCCAAATACAAAAACATGATATTTAAACATTTTGAAACATGATGCATATGGATAGAAATCCAATATACATGAAACATATACATATCATAGTTTTTGTCATTAATTCCAAAATAAGTTTTGTTAAAACACAAAACCTAAAACTCATGAAATAGGTATATCAAAGTAAGTTTGTCTAAGAGTTGAAGCATGCATGTATATAGAACAAATCACATATACATTAAACCATGTAAACTTGTTTTGATATAGAATCTATTCATGAAAACCAAGATCGGTTAAACCTAAAACCGAAAACCAATGTCAAAACATAAAACGTGTGTGTTGTGAACTTGAGCATATCATACTAATCTAATCTTTACAATTAGGATCTAAACACAAACTAAAACTATGGATACCTAAGTCTTCTTGTAGAGCGCAATCTCCAAGCTAGAGCGCAATCTCCAAGTCGGCTCGATCCAAAAACTCTTGATTCACCGAGCAAGTGCAATGTATGATCTTTGATGCGCGGGCTCTTGAATCATCATGTGCAAGCTTCCAATTCATCTTGTTGAAGCTAAACACCAACTAATATCTTGATTAATAATCTGAAACTAAAATCACAAGATAATTAGTACACATAACTACATGAGTTAATCATCATCAAAACTAGAGTGAATGGCCTTTGGGCCAACACTATTTTCTCAAAAGGCTGCAGAACAACTTGGAAGCGACAATTTAAAGGATAAAACAAGTTGGAAATATAACAGGAGAGTCAAAACAAAATTACTTTTATTGATTCCGAAAAGAAGGGATACATGAAGGCACATATATTACAAGCTATAAGGGTGCTTCATAAGATTTGATCCGTCCTTCAAGAAAGGCCAGTCTTGTCTTCCGATCATCAGCAGCCCTGACAAGCGCCTGCGACCTTAGCTTAGCCTCATTAAAGCTCGCCGTCTGGGCCAAGCGAGCTTCAACCTCAACCAAGGTTGCCCTCTGAGCTAACTCCTGCCGCGAGAGTTCGTCACTCTGAGCCTTAAGCTGCTGAAGCCGAGCAGCCTCTTCAAGATGCACTGGTTCAGCCTTGGATAAAAGAAGATTAGCCTTCCTGATCATCTCCTTGGCCTTTTCGATTTTATCTTCGGCGTCAAGAAGAGCACTGCTAGAAGCATCTATGGTGTCCCCGAGCTCTACCTTCCTTGTTTCCAAGGATTTCAAGTCAGAAGAAATGGCCTTAGCGGCTTCCTGAGCGGCAAGATGAGCTTCATGCATTTGAGCGACAAGGTGCGCAAGCTGCTCATTAACCGAAGACTCCAGGTCTGAATGGCTGAGACGGCGCCATTCCTCTACATCCCTCTCAAGTTGGTCTACCAGAAGTTCCAATGCAGTGGCCTGGCCATCCCCTCTAAAGTCTCGAATGCTCTCAATGTTTCGGGAAAAGACCACCTTTAGAGCAGAAAATGAAGTAGTCGAGCCTTTCAAAATCAAAGCGATGGATCGCCTCAAGCTCTTATAAAAGCTATCGCTTAACTCAGCCACAAATTCATTCTCGACCTCAACCACTCCTGGCAGACGAGCAGCCTCTGAAGATTCCACCGGCTTTATTGACATTACCGTGGAAGGAATAGTAGAAGCACTGGCTGCAGCAGCATGAGAGGTCGTCGGTGATCTCGGCGGAGTCCTCATTGAAACCAGTACACTAGCCACAACCGAGGTCGGACTAGTGACTATTTCCAGAAGAGCGGGCTCAACCACCAGTGTTGGGGAAGTAGGACTGGTAATCACCCTCAGCTCCGCACTTGGCAAGATAGATGGCGCTGGCGAAACTGATGGTACCTCACTCGTCGATATAGTTGGAAGTGAGGTTGCCTCCGTGACTACCGTCCCCTCAATCCCTGTTCCTCTGGCTGGTTTAGGCTGATAAGAGGGCAGGTCACCATACAAAGCATCCAACTCAGCAGCATCCGCTGGGGTCGAAGTGCTTACTTCACCCTTAGATCCCTCAGGAAGACGGGTGGGCTCTCTTGAAGTCGATGCACCCAGAGGCAGAACACCTGCAATAAGACTTTGTTTAGGCAAGACACAACAAATAGCAAGAGTCAAAAGGTCAAAACAGTACCAAAAGATAATGTCGCCTCAATCGTCTTGGCGGCTGCATCAGTCTCTGCGGGCTCCATGGGAAAATCTTTGGCGGAGTCAACACGAATGGCTGGCCCGCCTTCGCTTGCCGAACCCTCCGTGGTCCACCCAAAGGAGTTAGAAGCTTCGGAACTTCCTTTCGAAGTCCCGGCGCCCGAAGGACCGACATCAGCCGCATCATTTCCGGACTCTTCCAAGACGGCAAAATTGCCAGCCTCATCGCCCTCCTTATAAGTAAACAAGGGATCATAATGCCCCCTTGTTCTCTGACAGCTTCAGCTCTCGGGCTTCTCACCGCCTCAGTTCCTGAATCACAAAGCAATAATGAGCTGTCTGGAACACATGAAAAGTATATTATAAGGACGAAGCTGATCTTACCCAGGTCCGGAGTGGCTTCGCCAGTAGTCAGTTCAGGAACCGACGGTTCAGCTACTAATGGGGCAGGAGGAGGAAGCACTGCAGACGGTTCACCCCTCTACAACAACCGTAGGAGCGTGGCGCCGGGGCTTCTTCACCACCCGCTTCCTACGAGATCCACCCTCCCGCTTCCGCTTGAGGGGGACGTCAGGATCTTCTTCCTCCACTTCTTCACACCGGCATGTTCTATGGGGGCCGTCCCCACCACGCCAGAAGCAGCTACTGGAGTCTCAGCACCTGTATCCGCTTCGAAGCGAGGACTTCCTGCATCCGAGGCTTCACTGTCATTAACGGCAATGAATTCCCCGAGGCCTGGGACGCGAACCCTTTTACCCTCGCCTTTCTCAGAGACCTTCCGCTTCAGCCGCTGAGAAATTAACTTCACACCAGTAGAATTAACAGAAATCCGATGGGTGTGGAGTTTGAGGTTATATACCACTGGCAGAATCCCAGGGTCATCAGAAGGTTCGGAGTTCTTAGCGGCATGCACAGCCGCGCTTCGGTACAGCCTGCAATGAAGAACCGCCAGGCACGGGCTCCATCGATGAGGCTCCCCATGAAAGCCAGATTGCTGTTTGGATTGCCTACGTACAGTTGGTCATACCCAAACTGACGGGCAAACCGACTTGGAACATATCTAGCTCCGCCAGCCTAATTCAAAGTGAAGGCAAAGCAAATCAGGATAAGCAGAAAATAAACTTTTATTGATTTAAAAGGGAAGGTATATTGATACTACTACATCAAGGTTGTGTTTCATACAACAGTGTCATTTGCTCAAAAGGCATACAAGTGGTCCTATCTACTTCCAAGCCAAACCAACTGGACACGAAAGGCCTTCCTCCTGCACAAGGCCGTAATCCTTCACATAATGGCAGATGGTGCCACCAGGACAAGGCCGTGATCCTTCGCATAATGGCAGATTTTGCCATCAAGAAGCTGGATCTTCCTTAAATTGGCAAAGGAAGTTGGATCTTCCTTGATGAAAATTGGCAATGGAGGATCCGATACCTTACAGGTGACGTCCGCTTTCCCGAAGTGGATCATCTCGGATAAGCGACTACCAGCCTCGCCTCGAAGTGGATCATCTCGGATAAGCGACTGCCAACCTCTTTTGGGAACACACATCAGTTGCCCCAGTTTGTTCCTCCTGCTTAGGATTAAGTTTCAACCGAAAAGCAAAAGGCAACTTCTTGATCTCTTTCATCAAGTCAAAGATTGGCGAACATAGCTCACTACAATGCAAACTGAAACAAGTTAGCAGTAAGTCAAAGGAAAAGCTGCCAGGAAATGCTAAGTCAAATTCTTTGGGGCGAAGCAATTTATATCTGATTCAGTTGCAGAATAGATTTCAGATTCAGTTAAGCAAGAGGTAGCCTCGCTTGCACAGTGATGATGGGCTAGCTCAGCATAAGCCAAGTCCTAGCCTCGCCTATATGGCTAAGCCAGACTGATCCTGAGGGACGCAGTCTTGACCCCACCTATATGGCAAGACTGGCTCGACCTTGAAGAGACTAAGTCCCAAGTTTTGCCTAAATGGCGAACTTAGCAAGCAAGCATGCAATCAAGTCAAAATGATAGCTTCGCTGGGAAGCTGGGCTGAAGCCCTTCTCTGCAGATCAGTCTAATACAAACAAAGAGCAAGGGAAATCAATCCCTGAGGCAGCTGTTAAAGCTAAATTAAGGGAGATAAACTCCCTAAAAGTTATCAGTTCATTGGTAAAGTCTCTGGATGACCAGACTTACCGGTCCTTGGCCGGGTAATGACCAGAGTGGGCATCCCCACTAGTTCAGAGATCTGAGTATCTCTTTCTAATAACCAAGAGAAGAGAAGAGCAGACCACTTCTCTTCAGAGGACCTCAGGTGTCCTATTTATAGGCCCCATGGCCTGAGCGCTGCCGCTTTAAGCATGGAAGCGCGAGCAGATTTAAGGCATTTATTGAGCCTTGAAAAAAGGGAACGGTTTCCCTCGAAACCGTGCAAGGAAGAAATGATCTCCCTCATTAAGGCATTTATTAAGCCTTGAGAAAGGGAATATTCTCCCTCGGAAGCGCACAAAGGAGGAATGATCTCCCTCGATTAATGCAAGAGAGGTTATTCTAACCTCGAAAAAGGAGCAATCCCTCTCGTAACTGGCCGAAAGCAGTTGGCCTCGGGAAAGGAATGACGTTCCGAAGCGAACTTATTCCGGAAGGCTCAGACGCGGAGCTACCCAGATGCGAAGCTACCCAGATGTGAAGCCACCCAGACGCGAAGCTAGCCAGAGTCGCGAATCTACACGATTCTTTGGCGAATCTATCCCAAAGCAGGATTAAAATCGAAGCTGAACTCAACCACCATGGCGACGTTCGTGCTTTACATACCACCCATCAAAGCAATTCAAAGTATTTCGAAGTCTGAGCCATCGCAGACTTCCGAAAACTTTGAAGGGAGTCTTGTTGACACTTTAAAAAGACAAGATCCTGACTGGCCTAAACAATGTCTAAACTTGTTGACATTTACAAAAGACAAGTGATAGACATGCTAATTGGTCTGAACAATGTCTGAACTTGTTGACATTTACAAAAGACAAGAGATAGACAAGCTGACGACCAGTTCTGTACTTGTTGACATTTACAAAAGACAAGTGACAGGTAAGCTGACGACCAGTTTTCACCCATCTCCAGGGACAAGGAAGCAACTTGGACTCTACTGATCCAGTGAAGCAGACAATAAGCCCAGATTGTCTCTAAACAGATCTCAGCAGGTCTAAGATGCTAGCACTTAGCATCACATGAGCCCAAAGGGACAGCCTCGCCTGAGAGGCTAAGATCGCCTAACTTCGCCTTGAAGCCATTCACAGCTCCGTCAAGAAGCTAACTTATAGATTCGCCTGAAGTGCTCAGTTAACTCCGCAGAGAGAGTTAGCTTCGCTCATACACGCAACCGCGCAGAAGGATGTTCGGTAGCTTCGCCACAGACGTTATCTAGCTCCGCTGAAGAGCTATCTCCTGACTTCGCCACATGCGCCTTCCAGCTCCGCTGTGAGCTCGACGCGACAGCTCCGCTACGGGTCTGCTATGGTCAACCTTTGACCAATTAAATCTCCAGATGAGATCAAATCTAATCAGGATTGAGATCAAATCCAATCAAGATCAAATCTGAGATCAAATTTGGCAGTTACTTGCCATAATCTCTTGACTCTCCTAAAACGAGTAAGAGGATCAGGTGAAATCTTCCAACTATATGGAAAGGATCAAAACGGATCAAGAGGATCAACCGACCTGCTATTTTTAGCTTCGCAGAAGCTGATCCTAGCCTCGCAGCAAGGCTACTTTCCAGATTTAAACAGATTTGATTCAATTTGTTTCTATATTATTAAGGGACGATTATACCCCTTGCTCTCCCTATAATAGCCCACCAGGGGCACAAGGAGAGGACCTGGACACACGCAAGAGGCGCGCACGAAGAGCTCCACACACGCAAGGACTTCTTCACGACTTCTCGGAAGGACGCACCGCGCGTACAAACAGAGATCTATTCTCTTGAATTTAGAGACTTTTAGAGAGCTGCTTCTCTAATCAGGGTGCTGATACCCTAATACCTTCTTCTCAAGGAATTTCTGGAACCATGCGAGAAGAATTCCTAAGATAAGGCGGTTTTGAGAAGTAACAAGAGGGTTCTACCAACCTTCTGTTCTCTGATTCCCCGAACCAGGCGAGAAGGGAATCTCATCGCTCGCATCGTCAAAGGGACAAAGTGGTCGCGCGCTGACCAGACTCCTATCAGCACACTTCTCCAGAATCTCAGAGGAGATCTACTTGTAATCTTTTTAGAATACTTGTAATTTAGCTCCTCGACCCTTTTTTTGTAAGTTTTCCCCTTTGCAAATCAATGGAAAACAACGGGTATGAGTTAATCTAAATTGATGATTGGGAATATATATAACGAAATCGGAAAGGTAGAAGTTTATCTATACTCAAAATTATACGATAGTGTTAACTTGAAATATGATACCAAAAATTAAGCATAAGTTATGATACTTGTTGTGATGCATATGATTGTTATAACTGGTTATCTGTATACTGTGTTCTTGCACATGCACGGGAGTATATTGATGCATCTGATTTGTTATAATTACTTGGTATGAACGCACTTGTTGATTATAGATAGTTGATTATTGCTCAGTGATTTATATATTGTTGCATGTGTATGTGCATTTTGCATATACTTATGTGGGTATTGAATATTTTTTTACGAACAGTAATGGACAGATTGGTCGGATATCGAAATAGTTTATTAATATTCAAATTGAACTGATGATAATCGATGGTAATGTAGTAACTGATAAGTCTGATTATAATGTGAAATTTTGTAACCCCCGATCCCGGCGATACGGGGACGTCACTGCGACGTATATACGTAAGTCCGAAGTACCTTCCCGTATATACGCTAAGCATCAGTACAGACAAGAATCAGAGTACGGAAGCAAATGGTGCATTATACATTCCAACACATATATATATAATTACAGAGTTATCACCAGAGGTAATGAGTATTACAATAATAATACATCACAGATATGCGCAAATGCGAGAGTACAAAAGATATACATATGCGAATGATACAAAAGGGAGCTCACCTACAGGCATACAAGGAAAGTACAAGAGTAAATAGAAAAAGGGCACTCACGAGTTTAAAAAGGAAAACTCGAGAGACTCACAGGGGGTCTGGAAGGATGGAGCTCTAAAAGGTCAACCGGGGTCCACGCTACCGCTGCGCCACTCTGATGCAGCAACAGGAAACCCATACGCTCCAAGCTCCGAAACCTGGACATGAGAATCCAGGGAGTCAGTGAAACTCCCCAGGCGAGTATGATATGATGCCAGGTGGCGAGCCAGGATGAGTACAAGTGTCAAGTACAGAAGACAGGAGGGTTAGAACACAAGTGAAATATATATGAACAAGTATAACATAATATCCATAAAACAGGAATCCAAGGTAAAGCTGATCATAAGCAAAAGTGATTGTATACGCTTAAGTCACGGTCCCATGAGACTAATACATCGAAGGAATAATCCAAACAAGGAAACCCTCATCTATATACCTTTATCTCATGCCACAGAAATCCAAGCGTATAGAATCAGAGTTGCAAATCATATGAAAGCCAAACAGGAATACAACACAGAAATCATAACATGTATAGCAAGTGTAACAGGAATCATAGTAGAATCTATGATTATTATTACTTGTCTGACCCATATATCTAGGTATGTGACCTGGTGTACGGCCAACCCACATACATCCATATATAAGCAAGCCAAGGGTTGTTAACGGAAGTAGATGGAGAACTGATAGAACTTCTTATAGTGGTTTCCATACACCCGGAACCGGCTTTGGAGGCCCAAAGTCCCCCTATTCAGTAATTCAGATTCACTACCGCCAGTACATATATATATATATGTATATACATATATACTTTTATTCCATCACTATAAGCAAGGTATCATTCCGGCATCCATCACTTCCTCCCATACCCATACAAGTTGTCCTTTTTTTTATGGTTTATTAACAGAATTATCAGGTTACGGGAATAACTGGACATAACAGTAATATTGGATTCTAGAGGTGGCCCCCACGGATTCAAGAGGTGGCCCCCACCGAGTAAGGTGTGGCACTTTTGTTCCGTGTGGCACTTAGTTCCATAAAACAAGACAGGATTTCCGTAAACATGACAATTACAAAGTCAGGTGTATCATGCTTGGTTTTAAAGGATAGCATGACAAGGTGGTGGTATATCAAGTAACATGCATAACAATGGGATCGATATAGTCCGGGTCAGTCATGTCATAACAAGAGGGTCTAGCAAGGTAGTGGCATGCCAGGTAGTCAGGTGATAACATACTAGATGTCAGGTGATATACATGTGTTAAAAGGAAGCATGCAACTGACAGGTCTGAAATAATAGCAAGTAGTATCATGGAAGTGACTCAAAGCCCAACGACCATGAAGGGTCGGCCACGCATGGTATACGATAAAGAAGCAAGCATATCATAAGCATGGTACAAGCACAAGATGAAGCTACCATAATACAAGCAATGTAGTGCAATACATGAATATGGAAATAAGAAGCGAAATACTTATCGACCGATGAAACGGGAACTCAAATAGAGAAGGGCGAGACTACTCGCATACAAGAAAGTAGCGAGTGAGAATACTCGCCTAAACCTCAAAGCGCCGAAAGATCCGAAATCCACGAAATCCGGGGCACGCCATAAACTATGATATATATATGTAGAGTGAAGAGGAGAGAGAAGAGAGAAGTGAAGATGATGTTAGTCAAGATACAAGTCAAGAAGTATAATATACAACATATAAACCAAGTATAAGATCCAAGTTTGAGAGGTAAATAACTGTAACAAACAGACAGAATTAGTCGACTAGGGTAGGATGAGTAGTCGACTAATAAAGGGTTAGTCGACTAACAGTCTGGTATAGTCGACTAATACTGGGTTCCAGAGAGTTGATATTCTGATTCAGGAAAAGTTAGTCGACTAGGGTCATAGGGGTAGTCGACTAACAGACATGACAAGTCGACTGATAGTTATGTTAAGTCGACTAAATCTGGGATACAGAGAGTTAAGGTTTCTGGTCCAGGAAGGGTTAGTCGACTAGGGTCAAGGGTGTAGTCGACTAAGGGTCTCTAGTCGACTGGTAATTTGGTCTAGTCGACTAAAACTGTGTTTCCAGAAAATGGTTAAGTTTCAAATGAAAGGGTTAGTCGACTAATGGCTAGGTCAAGTCGACTAATCGTGGGAAAACAGCAAACAGAACAGATTTCTAGGGTTTTGGTTTGATGACTAATTAATCATGGATTTGAAGACATATTTGTACAAGATATGAAAATACAAACATACTAAGAATAAATCAAGTCTAGATGAGGAAGATTACTCACCAAATTGATGATGGAGAGGAAGAGGAAAGGTAGAGTTGGTGATGATCCTTGAGGAAGAAGGAGATGGAGAAGTTGTTGGTGGTGGTGATGGAGGAGGTGGAGCTTGGCCGGAGTTGGGAGGAGTCCACGCCGGCGACGTGGCCGGAGGTGGCTGGCCGGAGGTTGGGTCGGCCGTTCTCTTGGAGAAGAAGAAGAAGAAGAAAGAAATGAGAGGAGAAAAGAAAGAAAAGGAAAAAATAGAAATGTAAAGGGAAAGTTTTATATAGGTTTGAGATTTTGTAAAGGAGTTGCAATTAAACAAAAGAGAGGGACTTAATTGCAAATAAGGGAGGATGAGGTGTCTCCTCTAGCCACACTTGGCAAGCCATGGAAGAGAGAGAAAAAGAGATGCATTTAATGGAGGAAGTAGGTGGAAGTGTGTGGTGTTGGAATTTTGGAGGAAGTGGGATTTTTGGAAAATAGAAAAGCTTGTGGTTGTGGAGGAAGGAAAAGGAAAGGAAAAAGAAAAGAAATTACAATGAGAAGATTTTCTCTTTGACTTGAAAGATGAAAAATATTGAAAAGGCTGATTCCCCGGGTTTAATCATGGATGCGGAAAACATTTCGGAAAATGCCGGAATCGTCCGAATTCAAGTATCTCGGAACGACCCGAGATAATTATAAAAATCAAGAATATTATACTAAGTATCATAGTGAAATCCGTTCGAAGAAATACTTTATAGTTTTAAAACTAAAAATCCTGGAATCAATAATTTACCGACTCCGTTGGAATTTTCATAAAATCATAAATCCTCAGAAAAGAATGTAGGTAGAAAATATGATTCTAAGGAATAATGTCTAAAGAATCATTTAGAAATTTCAAACCGTTTAAGAATTAAAAATCCAGGAATCGGTCAGCGGCACTGGCCGACACCGGTTTTGAAGACTTTCATTTTAATTCCAGAAAAATCTAGAAAATCATAGAAAATATATAATATTGGAAAATGATATTTAAAACTAAAATCGGTCAATTCTAATTATCAGAATGTTTAATCGAGTAATACTCTAGGATCGGGCCTTCGGTTCAGACTAGGGCTGACTCCGAATCCACGAATCCAAAACAAGACAAAACAATCATATAAGGAATTCATAAAGCAAAACAAATACAGGAAACAAATCGAAAAATACGATCGGAAAATCTGAATACGCAACTAAGTACGTATTCCGGGAACGGGGTATTACAATCCACCCACCTTACAAAATTGCGTCCTTTCGCAATTTCGTTAAGGGGCAAATTGAATACAAAGGGGACAAGGGTGGAATTTATACCAATTAAGATATGAAGCACTATAGGTAGGGCTCTCAAGTCAACTGAATAATAATCATACTCTGCATTTCCGGCTGATGATGTCGTGGCTGTGTAATAAATCTTTAGAATAATGCTGAATAATACTGATGATGTCGTGGCTGTGAAATAAAGAAACCCCGAAATCATGAGCATAATAAAGAAGACCGATAATTTAGAATCCGACTGCTGTCCTCTGAAAGATAGCCAGATCAAGATCGATCTGGAGAATACCAAGCTTCATAGAATTGGCCGAAGAGATCACATAATAGCTTCATTCTGAACCAGCCACTACCTCTCTAGTTTAGTCATATCTTAAAATAGTATAAGGATTCATAAAACCAAACAGGGAAAGGATAGGAGGAATTTGGAATCAAAGGAAAGATAGTCAAGGAGGGATTTGAAATCAAAGAAGATAGTCAG
This sequence comes from Agave tequilana, assembly GCA_038442645.1. Classification (NCBI taxonomy): domain Eukaryota; kingdom Viridiplantae; phylum Streptophyta; class Magnoliopsida; order Asparagales; family Asparagaceae; genus Agave; species Agave tequilana. The sequence goes on from JAVJIF010022625.1 coordinate 25,896, forward strand.
AATAGATAACTCCGCACTTGCAGTTGGAATGTATAACCAAGATTCATGTATTCCAGTTGCAAATCGCTTTAACCATTGATTTGCCTTCTGGACGTACTGAAGAGGTTTAGAGCCTAAGCTGACCTAAGCTCTGACGAGCCTAAGTTGACCTATGCTCTGATACCATCCTGTAACGCCCCGATCCCGGCGATACGGGACGTCACTGCGACGTATATACGTAAGTCCGAAGTACCTTCCCGTATATACGCTAAGCATCAGTACAGACAAGAATCAGAGTACGGAAGCAAATGGTGCATTATACATTCCAACACATATATATATAATTACAGAGTTATCACCAGAGGTGATGAGTATTACATAATAATACATCACAGATATGCGCAAATGCGAGAGTACAAAAGATATACATATGCGAATGATACAAAAGGGAGCTCACCTACAGGCATACAAGGAAAAGTACAAGAGTAAATAGAAAAAGGGCACTCACGAGTTTAAAAAGGAAAACTCGACAGACTCACAGGGGGTCTGGAAGGATGGAGCTCTAAAAGGTCAACCGGGGTCCACGCTACCGCTGCGCCACTCTGATGCAGCACAGGAAACCCATACGCTCCAAGCTCCGAAACCTGGACATGAGAATCCAGGGGAGTCAGTGAAACTCCCCAGGCGAGTATGATATGATGCCAGTGGCGAGCCAGGATGAGTACAAGTGTCAAGTACAGAAGACAGGAGGTTAGAACACAAGTGAAATATATATGAACAAGTATAACATAATATCCATAAAACAGGAAATCCAAGGTAAAGCTGATCATAAGCAAAAGTGATTTATACGCTTAAGTCACGGTCCCATGAGACTAATACATCGAAGGAATAATCCAACAAGGAAACCCTCATCTATATACCTTTATCTCATGCCACAGAAATCCAAGCGTATAGAATCAGAGTTGCAATCATATGAAAGCCAAACAGGAATACAACACGAAATCATAACATGTATAGCAAGTGTAACAGGAATCATAGTAGAATCTATGATTATTATTACTTGTCTGACCCATATATCTAGGTATGTGACCTGGTGTACGGCCAACCCACATACATCCATATATAAGCAAGCCAAGGTTGTTAACGGAAGTAGATGGAGAACTGATAGAACTTCTTATAGTGGTTTCCATACACCTGGAACCAGCTTTGGAGGCCCAAAGTCCCCCTATTCAGTAATTCAGATTCACTACCGCCAGTACATATATATATATATATGTATATACATATATACTTTTATTCCATCACTATAAGCAAGGTATCATTCCGGCATCCATCACTTCCTCCCATACCCATACAAGTTGTCCTTTTTTTATGGTTTATTACAGAATTATCAGGTTACGGGAATAACTGGACATAACAGTAATAATTGGATTCTAGAGGTGGCCCCCACGGATTCAAGAGGTGGCCCCCACCGAGTAAGGTGTGGCACTTTGTTCCGTGTGGCACTTAGTTCCATAAAACAAGACAGGATTCCCGTAAACATGACAATTACAAAGTCAGGTGTATCATGCTTGGTTTTAAAGGATAGCATGACAAGGTGGTGGTATATCAAGTAACATGCATAACAATGGGATCGATATAGTCCGGGTCAGTCATGTCATAACAAGAGGGTCTAGCAAGGTAGTGGCATGCCAGGTAGTCAGGTGATAACATACTAGATGTCAGGTGATATACATGTGTTAAAAGGAAGCATGCAACTGACAGGTCTGAAATAATAGCAAGTAGTATCATGGAAGTGACTCAAAGCCCAACGACCATGAAGGGTCGGCCACGCATGGTATACGATAAAGAAGCAAGCATATCATAAGCATGTACAAGCACAAGATGAAGCTACCATAATACAAGCAATGTAGTGCAATACATGAATATGGAAATAAGAAGCGAATACTTATCGACCGATGAAACGGGAAACTCAAATAGAGAAGGGCGAGACTACTCGCATACAAGAAAGTAGCGAGTGAGAATACTCGCCTAAACCTCAAAGCCCGAAAGATCCGAAATCCACGAATCCGGGGCACGCCATAAACTATGATATATATATGTAAGTGAAGAGGAGAGAGAAAGAGAGAAGTGAAGATGATGTTAGTCCAAGATACAAGTCAAGAAGTATAATATACAACATATAAACCAAGTATAAGATCCAAGTTTTGAGAAGGTAATAACTGTAACAAACAGACAGAATTAGTCGACTAGGGTAGGATGAGTAGTCGACTAATAAGGGGTTAGTCGACTAACAGTCTGGTATAGTCGACTAATACTGGGTTCCAGAGAGTTGATATTCTGATTCAGGAAAAGTTAGTCGACTAGGGTCATAGGGGTAGTCGACTAACAGACATGACAAGTCGACTGATAGTTATGTTAAGTCGACTAAATCTGGGATACAGAGAGTTAAGGTTTCTGGTCCAGGAAGGGTTAGTCGACTAGGGTCAAGGGTGTAGTCGACTAAGGGTCTCTAGTCGACTGTAATTTGGTCTAGTCGCTAAAACTGTGTTTCCAGAAAATGGTTAAGTTTCAAATGAAAGGGTTAGTCGACTAATGGCTAGGTCAAGTCGACTAATCGTGGGAAAACAGCAAACAGAACAGATTTCTAGGGTTTTGGTTTGATGACTAATTAATCATGGATTTGAAGACATATTTGTACAAGATATGAAAATACAAACATACTAAGAATAATCAAGTCTAGATGAGGAAGATTACTCACCAAATTGATGATGGAGAGGAGAGGAAAGGTAGAGTTGGTGATGATCCTTGAGGAAGAAGGAGATGGAGAGTTGTTGTTGGTGGTGATGGAGGAGGTGGGCTTGGCCGGAGTTGGGAGGAGTCCACGCCGGCGACGTGGCCGGAGGTGGCTGGCCGGAGGTTGGTCGGCCGGTTCTCTTGGAGAAGAAGAAGAAGAAGAAAGAAATGAGAGGAGAAAAGAAAGAAAAGGAAAAAATAGAAATGTAAAGGGAAGTTTATATAGGTTTGAGATTTTGTAAAGGAGTTGCAATTAAACAAAAGAGAGGGACTTAATTGCAAATAAGGGAGGATGAGGTGTCTCCTCTAGCCACACTTGCAAGCCATGGAAGAGAGAGAAAAGAGATGCATTTAATGGAGGAAGTAGGTGGAAGTGTGTGGTGTTGGAATTTGGAGGAAGTGGGATTTTTGGAAATAGAAAAGCTTGTGGTTGTGGAGGAAGGAAAAGGAAAAGGAAAAGAAAAGAAATTACAATGAGAAGATATTTCTCTTTGACTTGAAGATGAAAAATATTGAAAAGGCTGATTCCCGGGTTTAAATCATGGATGCGGAAACATTTCGGAAAATGCCGGAATCGTCCGAAATTCAAGTATCTCGGAACGACCCGAGATAATTATCAAAAATCAAGAATATTATACTAAGTATCATAGTGAAATCCGTTCGAAGAAATACTTTATAGTTTTAAAACTAAAATCCTGGAATCAATAATTTACCGACTCCGTTGGAATTTTCATAAATCATAAAATCCTCAGAAAAGAATGTAGGTAGAAAATATGATTCTAAGGAATAATGTCTAAAGAATCATTTAGAAATTCCAAACCGTTTAAGAATTAAAAATCCAGGAATCGGTCAGCGGCACTGGCCGACACCGGTTTTGAAGACTTTCATTTTAATTCCAGAAAATCTAGAAAATCATAGAAAATATATAATATTGGAAAATGATATTTAAAACTAAAATCGGTCATTCTAATTATCAGAATGTCTAAATCGAGTAATACTCTAGGATCGGGCCTTCGGTTCAGACTAGGGCTGACTCCGAATCCACAATCCAAACCAAGACAAACAATCATATAAGGAATTCATAAAGCAAAACAATACAGGAAACAAATCGAAAAATACGATCGGAAAATCTGAATACGCAACTAAGTACGTATTCCGGGAACGGGGTATTACAAATTTCTTGTGTGATAATAGATTGAACACGATTAATAGTGTTAACCTGAAATATGGTAATATACGTATAACGGATATTCTTTGGATAAATGACCAGATAATTAAGAATTGAATCAGTTACGATGAAAAATAATAATCGAGAATCTATTATATTGATTGATAGTAATGTGTAATGATTGACAAGAAAAGATAAGCGAGTGTATGACTAAGAAGATCAAATATTGGTGGTATGGTCCGGAATTTAACCAGTAAATACTACGACTGTTAAACTGTATGCATTATGTGTGGTTGGTATTGTTGGCCCGGAGGCTTTCCTCTCTAGTTTTGATGATGATTAACTCATGTAGTTATGTTTACTAATAATCTTGTGATTTTAAGTTTCAGATCATTTTGCAAGATATTAGTTGGTGATTGCTTCAAAAAGAGGAGTTTGGAAGCCTTCACTTGGTGATTCCCGAGCCCGAGCATCAAGATCACACATAGCCATGCTCGTTGGATCCACGGAGTTTGGACCGAGTCGACTTGAAGATGGAAGATCGTCAAGAAGACTTAGGTATCCATAGTTTAGTGTGTTTAGATCCATTTGTAAAGATAAGAATAGTTGATATGCTCAAGTGCACAACACACACACGTTTTATGTTTGGATATTGGTTTTTTTCGGTTTTTAGTTTAACCGATTTGGTTTTCATGAATAGTAGATCAAACAAGTTTACTTTGTTTTTATGTATATTAGATGTGCTCTATACATATATGCTTACATGACTTAAATAAACTTATTTTGACTATCCTATTCATGTATTGAAAAATCAAAGTTTGATAAATACAAGTTTTGGTTTTTGGTAAAAATGATAAGACACAAAATGGTTTCATATGCTTGATATTTGAGTTGAAATATTTATCACAAGTTTATATATAAAAGCAAAATGATAAAACTATTTTTGGGAATTTTTACAAGTTTTTACAAGATTTATTAAATATTTTTAACCCCTGTTTCTGACCCAGAACAGTGACTGACAGGCCAGGTCGGCCGACCGCACGGTCGACCGAACCAAGGGCCGGTCGACCAAGCGGTCGACCGACGTGCATAGCCTTGTGCACGTCTGGCAGACACATGGGCCGGTCGACCGGCCGGTCGACCGGACCAGAGAGCTTTGCTCTCTGTATCTGGGCGGTCGACCGGTTTGCCCAACGGTCATATTTATGACCGTTAGCGGTCGACCGACTAGTCGACCGCAAGCCTGTCAGGCTGACAGATCAGCCTAACGGCTAGTTTTCTGTTTGGCCTATATAAACTCCATTTCTTTGGGATTTTGGCTAAGTTTTTTAAGAGCAAAAATTCCTACTTTTCTGAAGTGTTTTTACAAGTTTTAAAATGTTTTTAGAGCTTAAAGATTTCATCTTTATTGTTTTCAAGGGTTTGGAAAATTCAAAGAAAAATAGGTTTTTGGGATATTGCTTTAGATCTTCGTTTCTATCATATTGCAAGTGTTTTCCCAAGGATTTTTCTTTGTTATTTGATTTCCAAAACACCTTGATTTCCACACTTGACCTTATCATCTATCCTATTCTATTAGGATCTTTTGTTTTGTGGAAAAGAGATTGTTTGAGGTTGTGGAAACCTCCAAGTTGTAAACCCTCCTTATTTTATTGTATCCCTCTTTGGTAGAGGTTGATCGGAGTGGTGTTTGCTCCCTCTAGTGAGAGGTGGAGTTTGGTTTGTATCCCTCAAGTGTGAGGTGGATTGGTTGTTGTTTGGCTACGGGCCTACCCCTCGATTGTGAGGCGGTGTTTGAGAGAGGAGTTCGGTACTCCCTTGTTGTACAAATCCTCCTCGGTGGAGGTTCCCTCGGTGGGAGTCCTCGGTGGACAAGATAGTGGATTAGAAATCCTTCTCGGTGAAGGCGGGGACGTAGAGCTAGGGGCTCGAACCTCGAAACATATCTTTGTGTTTGCGTTTGATCCATTGTCTCTTAACTCTCTCTCTCTCTCTCTTTATTTGTGCAAATCATCATTCATTCATTCATATCTTATTGCTTGCATTTGTGCCTTGCATTATTTCATATTGCTTATCATCCATTATATGCTTGGCTTGCTTGTGTGTGTGCCTCACTTATACTTAACCACAAGAGCTTCATATAGCACCTCAACCCTTATCTAGGGGAATCAAGAGGAGTTAGTCCAGAGCCCTTCACGGGGAATTCGGCTACACTTGTTGGGTTGTATTAAGTGTGTTGAAAAATTGTTTTAGCTTCCGCATTTAGTTTCTAGATTAGCATTTACACCTATTCACCCCCCCTCTAGGTGTTTTTCAGGTATCTTTTAGATACTATAAGAGTTTCTTAAACTACGATAACGAATCAAGAAGTGAGTAACCAATTAGTGATTGATTGTATAAATAGGTATTAATTGTGAGCTGAGTTATGGGTAATTCGTATCATGTAAAATCATGTAAAACCTTTTATAAAGTAAATGAAACTTTAAACTCTAGAATCCATATTTTGGTGGTTGTAATTGAGATATTAAAATGCGCTTAAAAACCTGATTATTGTTAACTGGAAAAAAATCATATTTTTGATGGTAAGGAAATGAGATATTAAGCTGTGTTTGAAATAAAATTTGATTAAACTAGTCTTATGTATGTATAAGCTTGTATGTGGTTACTAGCTCTACAAGTATATAGTTAAGTTTGAGAGTTTTATTCATGCGTATAGTTATAAATTGAGATAATAATGGGACTTAATTCACTAGCTCTTGTTGTGTCGTGTGAGCATGATGAATATGCAAATAGCATTGCTCTTTCATGATGATAAATGTTGCATGCTAATATTATTACATGCTTTTAGTATATTAATTCATAGTAGATATTACGTGCAATTATTATTACAAGTTGGTGAAGATCATGGCATTCATGCATAGAACATTGCGTGTTGCTATTACATGATGTTTTATGTTGTGTATATGTGTGTGTGTTTTATCAGAGGAAGGGATCGGGTGAAGTCGGTGGGTGCAAAGTCGGAGCAAATTGTGTTTTATTGGAGGAAGGGACCGAGTGAAACTGGTGGGTACGAAGTCGGGGCAAATTTGTGTTTTATTGGAGGAAAGGACCAGGTGGAACCGGTGGGTACAAAAACGGGACAAATTGTGTTTTATTGGAGGAAAGGACAAAGTGTAACCAGTGGGTGCGAAGATGGAACAAAATATATTATTGGAGGAAGGGACGAGGTGTAACCGGGGGGTGCGAAAACGGTGCCAATTTATCATAATTTTGATCATATGTGACAAATCATGAATTTCATGCATATGTGTATAAATCTATCTAAGTTTGTGTGTGCGACATTAATTACGATATTGTAATATGATTGGGTGACCTATGTAGGATCTATATTCAAGCAACACAAACACTAGAGGGGGGTGAATAGTGTTTATAAAATTTTTAATGAAACTACTTGCAGGAATAGAAATTCACAAGATAAAACTCAGAAATAATGCAAACACAAAGACAAGAGAGTTATCCTGGTTCGGTCCTTGTGACCTACATCCAGTCCCCAAGCAAACCGCTTGAGATTTTCCTTTCCTGATTTTGGTACACCCACAACCAATAGCTTGTACACCACTTGACAAAAGCCCTTTGCCAAATGTGCACAACTCCTCTTTACAACCAAGAGAACAAACACCTTGTACAACTTTCTTCTACACAAGAAGACGCCCTTGTACAAAGCTCCTCTTTGAATAATTACAACTGATCCTATAAGCCTTGAATCTGAATGTGCTTGTGGACAAGGTCTCTTATAGGAGGACTTTCAGAAATCTTCACAATAGAGTTGGATTTTGGTGAAGAAACAGAAAGTGGAACAGGTTTTCAGAAAACAGAATTTTGGAGAGAGTTTTTAGGCTGAAAACTTTAGATGTGAATTGACCCTAAGACACACCCCCTATTTATAGGTGAAATCTATAGTAAGTTAGGGTAGTTATCAGGCCAAATTTGAATTTTAAAACGTTAGTTAACACACCAGAATTCACCAACTGCACAGCAGTTATCAACTGCTATTAGTCGACTAGGGTAGGAGTATAGTCGACTATAAGAACAAAATTTACAAAGGTTAGTCGACTAATATATGAGGTAAGTCGACTATAGGTAGGCTGATACGGATACTTAGTTTCTGGAAAACTGTTTGTAGTCGACTATATAGGCATAGTTAGTCGACAATATAAGAGGTTAGTCGACTATATTTTTGGGAAGTCGACTAAGTGTGATGCCAGACAAGAAACAGAGAGTAGGGAAATTTTTGTAGAGGGGATTAGTCGACTTGGGAAAATGTATAGTCGACTAGGGTATCTATTAGTCGACTATACTTAGAGGTCAAGTCGACTAATTTTGATGCCAGAGAACAAACAGAAAGTTGGGATATTTGGTTAGAAGAACTTAGTCGACTGGGGATTTTCTTAAGTCGACTATAGGTGGGGTAGTCGACTATACTAGGATGTCAAGTCGACTATATTAGGTATTTGTGTATGTGTTCAAGGCTTTTCACAATTTTTCTAAAAATACACAAAAATACCCAAAATATGTAACTGAGGTTGAGTAATCATAATGCTGTATAAATACTTGTCCATCATCAAAATCTTTCAACCTGGTAGGCTTCAACAACCTATATATCACCAGATATGTGAATTTATGTCTGGATGATCGGTGCATCACTAGAGGTGTGAATTTATATTTGGTTACGTGAGTATGATTGTGTACCACTACGTGTGGTAGGTAATAATCAAGAATGTGATATAGTATGTATAAACAAAATAAACTCAGTAATAAATTGAAAGTAACTTGAAGTAATTGAAAAAATATCTAATATCTGGACTATGTGGATAAGCATCTACGTAGGTGAAAGAGATAGATAATTGAAAAGACTTAACTGTTGTAATTATGATTTGTGTGATATCACTAGTGGTGAATGATATACTAGGATGATATGAAGTATGTGTAAATCGTGTGTCATATGTAAAATATGAATGTGTTGTGAACTGAGTGTGTGTGTGTGTGTGTGTGTATGACATGTGAACATGATATATGATATCGTATCACTAAATCTATAAGTGACATATTAAATGTATATGATCAGTGAATCATCAGGTGAATATAAGAGATAGACAATCAGGTTAAGTGTAGTATAACCCAAGATATAAATATTGAATAATAGGACACGTGTGTCCTAAAAGTACTAAGAACATGTATCAGATAATAGAAATAATCAAGTGACCTATTGACTGCACTATCCATCATAAGTAGAAGAATAATTGAGTTCATTCTTGAAGTTCAACTTCATCATACTTGATCTGTAATAATATTAAAATGAAACTTTGATTTGAATGACTTTACTCACTGAGCTGTCGAGCTCATCCCCCCAGGATTGAGACATTTATTCAGAAGATTAGAGAGATATGACACAATCCAGCTGAAGATCAAGGGATAAACAAATATTTATGTCTAACCTTATCAGAAGATCTTTTCTGTCGGGCAAGTGATATTGTTCATATCTCCAACCTTATCTCCAACATTATCAGAAGATCTTTTCTGTTGGGCAAGGGATTTTGTCCATATCTCCAACCTTATCTATAACCTCATCAGAAGAGCTTTTTTGTTGGGCCAGCGATTTGATCTCATCCTCAAGCGCGCTCTTCCTCCCCATTTCTCCTATAAATACACGAAGGCAAAAGGGCACCACTCAACAGAGAGTTTAGAATAATCTTTTTGTTTAGGTTTAACTTAGATTTTTTCTCTTATGTAATTTTTCGTTTTTCTTTATGTAACCAAGTTCAGAGAGAAGTTTCATGAGAGAAAGAGAAGAATGTTGTATTGAGAGTGACACCAGTATAAGTTTCCTCCGTTCTTTTATTGTTCCTCTATTTCAATCAAAGTTACATTTTATGTTCTTCTTCTTTTTTGCTTTACTTGCCTCTTCTGTGATTTGTAATCTAAGTGAATTCGATAGCCTCAAATCGGCTTTGCTTTTGGAAGTGTCACTGATGGCTTATGGTATATTTTCCTAATCGTGTAATAGTTTAGAATTATTTTCTACTTGCATTTTCTTTTGTTAAACCGGTTTAGAATGGAGAAGATCTTATATGACATACTGTGATCGTTTTCAAGCCAAGATAAGTCATTGCAACGGATCCAAGATAAGCAAGAGCCGAAGAGGTAAGTAAGTATTCTTTATTTATTTCTTTCTTTATTTCTTAGGTTAGAAACACACTTTGATTCTTTCTTTATTTTTTTTTGTTTTTAACAAGTTTAGATACACTTTCAAACACTATTTCTTCTACCATCTTCTTCTTCTCCTCTTCTATTACTAACACTTTTCTCTTCTTTTTTAGAAACAAAGAAGAACTATTTAACCGGATCTAGCAACTTAGAAAATAAGACTTACTTAAGACTTCTATTGCAGTCCCTTCTTGTGGATCATGACCCGCATAGCCACTTGCTATAGTGGTAGAAGTGAGAAACCTTGCACTTTCTATTATCAATCTCTAAACTTCTATTTAATGTGCACAGGTTCACCTCGATCACTGCCCATGCCACCTCCCCCGACACCCCCTATTCATCACGCTCCCCTCCTCCGCTCGCCCCACCTCCTCCGACATCCTCTTCTTCCCGCTGTCAGAGGCCTCGTCGCCTTCGAGCCTTCGAATTGAGATCCCTACCGTTCGAGATCTCAACTTTCGAGCTCTGCCTTCCCAATGGTTTCTTCCCGCTTGAAATCCTCCACCGCTCATGATCTCGACCTTCGCCATTAATCGCCACAGCTCAATTCAAATCAATTGAGCACTGGCTTACAGTCCCTTGCTTCCTAATTCATAGTCCCCGATATCCACTGCAGGCAAAACAACCTCATTGACAAGCTGGACATAGTGAAGATCATTTCATTGCAAAAGATCCATCAATATCCCCATTGATTGTTACCCGTGCAACGAATTCTGCAGTGGCTCCCACCCTTTAAACAACCTGACAAGCAACGGGCCCACGAGCGAGCTGGCAATTGCTACAAGATTGAATAGCTTGTACTCCTTCTCGAACTTCTTCAAATCACCAAATACTGACACAAGCGAATCCAGAGTAAGAACCTGAACAACTTCTCATCACTAACCCTCTCCAATGCCTGCGCAATAATTCCATGGCTTCAAGCTGCCGCTTCTCCATTGCCTGATTTAGGTACTTGCTGATCCTCTGCACGTCGATCTTTACAATGTTGGCAATTAGCCTCACATTATACTGCAGCTTCAGCATCAGCTTTTATGCCCCCCCCCAACCACTTTCTTCTCTCTGCCGATGGGTACGAGATCAAGTCAATGTGCTGGAGATAGCTGCTAACCTGTCGTCGACCATGAACATCACCCCTCGATCTTCGCTGAAGCGGCCAAAGGCATGAGGAAGGAAGGTGAGGGAGGTAGGGGGACCGGAGACCATCGACGATCGCCGCAGAAGGAGGATGAAGGATGAGAAAGGAGGGGCATTTTGGACTTTTCACTGGGGGTAAAAGTGTCCATAAAAATCATGACCGTCTTTGTAATTTTTTGATGAGTACCTTAATCAAGGGAACAAACATTGCCACCACCCCAAAATTGATAAAGGCCCCTATGTATTAAGGCACACCCCAAATTGATAAAGCCCTCCCAAAAATTTCTAAAATGCCCAAAATGTCATTTTCTTCTTCTTCTCCTCCTCTCCCCCCTCCCGGCGAACCCTCCCCCTTGCCGGCGAACCCCTCCCCCCCTCTAGTCACCCCATCTTCTCCCTATTTGTCGGTAAACCCCCTTCTCCTCCCCCTGACCTGCCTGGCCTCCCCCTTGCCGGCGAACCCCCTTCTCATCCCCCCCGGTCTCCCCCCTCTCTCGGCGCTCTCCCCGAACTCCCCGACGTACCCTTCCTCCTCCCCCTGTCGGCGAACCCCCTCCTTCTCCCCCTGACCTCCCCAGCCTCTCCCTGTCCCCAGCGCTCCCTTGACCTCCCCGTTCCCCCTCCCGGAGCTTACCTTCTTCCCCTCCCCCGCCCCCGCCCTCCCTCGCAGAGCTTCCCTCCCCCTTCTGTTCGATCACTCCCGGCCGAACTGATCCCTCTAGGGGTGGCCGAAAGGGAGAGGGGAACTTAGGGGGGAGGAGGGGGAGGGGTGGTGGGTGGGTGGTGGGGAAAAAGGGGAGCGCCAGGGGGTTGATGGGGTGGGTCGTCGTGGAAGACGACGGAGAAGTAGGAGAAGGGAGGGCAGGAAGGAGGAAGAAGAAAGGCCTTTCGGTCATTTCATTATGGGTAAAATTGTAAAAAAAATATGACACACTTGTAAATATTTGTGGGGAGCTGTTATTGCCACCCCCAAAAATGATAAGATTTCCTCCATGGATTAAGGCAACCCCAAAATTGATAAAAACACCCCCAATTTTTTGAAACGATCAAAATGCCCCTTCCTTCTTCTCCTCCCTCACCAGCGAACCCCCTCGCCCATCCGGTGACCCCCTCCCCCTCGTCCGGTGAACCTCCCTCTGGCCTCCCCCTCCCAAGCCGCTCCTCCTCCTCCCCACTCCTCTCCCCACCACTCCTCCTCCTCTCCCCCCCATCCCCTCCCCGATCTCCCCCACCCCCCTCCCCCCCCTCTTCCCACCCGCCCTCCCTCCTCCCCTGGCCTGTTCGGCAGGCCAGGGGAGGAGGGAGGGCGGTTGAGGGGGGCCGGGGAGGGGGAGGGGGCCGGGGAGGAGTGGTGGGGGAAGTGAGGAGGAGAAGAAGCAGCATAGGAGGAGAGAGGAGGAGGGGGCCGGTCTGCGAGGGGGAGGGGGAGGAGGGGAGGCCGAAGGAGGGGCCGAGATCGCCGGAGAAGGAGGAGAAGGGAGATGGAGGAAAGAGGAAGGATAAAGGAAAAAAAAAGGACATTTTGAGTTTCTCATCAAGGGTGAAAAGGTCAAAAAATAATGGCACACTTGTGAATATTTTGTGGGGGCCTTTCTCATTTTTAGGGGGTGGCAATAACTGTTGAAAATTTTATCACTATTTTCTTTTAAATTGAAACATCTAATAATTAAAACTAAAAACAAATCAAAATTAAATGTGTATCAATTACTAAACAAGCAACAAAATTAAAATAAGAGTAAGATCGCTGGCTTGGGAGATGTACTCATGCGACGCACTGCCCTATAAGACAAATGGTCGGTCCTCTCTTCCGGTCGTCGAATTAGCCCCGTCAACTAGCGGTAAAAACTCCCCCGGAATCACCAGCACTTGGGCTCAAACGCTAGCACCAGGCCTCTGTTCAGATTCAGAATGGTTGCCCAAAAATAAAGAAAAGAGAAGAAAATTTAATTTCTGCTGAAGCCCTTCTCACGAAGAGTATGCCTCAAAGTAATTTCAGAGGGAAAGAAGAGGAAAATGAGAACTGTGTGTTGAGAACTAAGCTAGGTTCTATTTATAGACTTAAAACCCCAGTTGTTGTAACAATTTTATCAGAAAATCCGAGCAGTGAGAGATTTTCTCAAATGACTTAGATCCTAAGACTTGGTAAAAGTTGATTTGGTAAAATAAAATTTGAAATGAGAGCTTTTTCCTTTATTTTAATTCAAAAATCCAACAGCCCCCCCTAAAAGCTTGAGTTTCAGGGAAGACAAATAAAACAACATGATGTATAGAAATCAGAAAAACACAAATAAAAAATATATATAAAACATGAATAAGGTTCGGCGACCTCATACTGTGAATTCCGGACAGGTGGACTACACCTAGAATCTTTCTTAGTGAATTCATCGCCATCTAAGAGATATAGTGGACTACGCCTAGAACTAATCTTTTTTTACCAGATATTGATAGATAAGTCCTCATCTATTGAACGAGCGGGTTAAGCATTAATGGTCATGCTCACAGTAACCGACTCATGAGAGTTTCTAGGGGTCAGCCCTGCCCCCTGAGCCGCGGCCATCACGGTTTCTCTCGCTTTGGTAAGTCCTCCAATGGTACTATAGTTGGATGTTATACCCTCCATACTACATGTATTGGACTTTCTAAGAGTTTAACTCATCCTTACCTAGCTATATCATAAGAGCATCGTTACCATAGAGAAAGGAAAGTAGCTACAATACTACATATAGGATATAAATATATTTGATCTCCCCACGAGTATCATCAGTCCAGCTTGTTAGTACCACATTGAATCTCTTTCATGGAACCAGCTCCCAATCAAGTAGGTTGGGTTCCCAATGTCGGTGAATTCTACTATGGGCTTAACCTCATCTCCCTCAATGAAACTAGAATTACACTCCTAGAAAGACCCTTAGTCAGAATGACTTTATGATTTTCAGGTCAGAAAAATGGCTTAACAACCTTTATTTTCAAGTTGTGACAGTCAGAAATTTAACTATTTATGACCACATTATTATGACTCTTGACACCCTTTATAAGACCTATAAAGCCTTTAGGTATTGTCAGAGTCTTCCCCCATTTGGGACCAAAAGATAATTATAAAATTTTTCTTGTTGACTTAGTTTCAAAACGAGCAAATTATACCATAATGGTTTATGTCAAAGCACAAGTATATTGCATTTGATTATTCCAGTATTAAAGTATATATGTATATACATATATTTAATTTGATAAAGAATAATCAAGAAATTTATGCTTATCAAAAGTCACTTTAATGCATAATTAGTGTCAAATTTAAGTATTAATATGTAATTCAGATATATATCTGAAAATATAGCTTAATATATGAAAACATATAATATATACTTGATTAAAATGTTACGAACTGTACATGTACTAGTAGGAAAATAATTTATTATCTATTTTACTCACCTTGTTAAAACATTGATGATGTCACAGATTGGGTTTTAGTATCTTATAAGATGGCTGCAAATTGGTTTCTTACAGAGTAACAAAACATCTTATTTTGCCTTGCCATTTATATTATTAATAGTATCCGAATTTTCATCTTGAAAAATCACCATTGTCTTAATTTAGTGATTAGCATATATAATTTAATTTTCTCTTTATACATGCAACTTATTTATGTATTCACAAATATACATGCCTTTAACGCATACATTATAGATCTTTAGTTTTGAAAATATGTCACATTTAAAATCTTCAAAGAAATTTTAAATAATTTGAAAATATATTTACTATTAACATTGAAATTCATAATATTATTTCTGAAGAAGTAAAGTCTTTAAATAAGTCTTGCAGTGTATGACTATGTAAGATGTAATAGTCATTTTAAAATATTTTAACTATAGAATAATGCACTCATAATTTCAATTTGGAATTTAATATATATATATATACAATTTAATAATAGTAAAATTTAAAGTTTAATATTTTCACAACTTAGATAAGAATTTTCTCATAATTTTATTATTGTTAAAATCATGAATATACTTAAATAGGAGATGTACAATTTTTGACAGTTATGAATATAATTTTAATATAATAAATTAAATCTATAGACGGTAATTAACTTGATATAATATCAATTATATCTTAATACTTGAAAGTCATTAATGAAATAAAACAAAAAAATATAATTTTATCTCTTAGAAAGTGGAGATTATAATTTTTAAAGATCAAATTGAAGTTTGATTTATAAGGAATCCAAATTATTATATAATAAGAAATCATTTATATTTTGGCAATATAACTTTAATTGATCACAATTAGATTTGGATGGGGGTAAAGTTGCATATGGCTATAATTTAATTTAACATACACATTTACGTGAGCCTAAATTATAAGATTTTCTCATACAAATATAATGTTACCAGTAGCACATTTTTTTTTCTAAATGTAGCTTCAACATAATCATATTGTTTGAAATCTTCAATCGTACTATGTTTCTCATACTAGATTTAGTATAAATTAGAATTTCAATTTTAGTTAATTAAGCATGATCTGATTATTACTTATATCAGAATCAAATATAGAAGATAGTTAAAACTTGAACCAATTATAATATGTACTTAAGGTTAATCCTAGACAGATTCAGTTATGTCCAAATGTTAGTATATACACTAGATTATATTCTAAACAACAACATTACTTCTAAGATTATGGTTACATAGGCTGATGAGATATTTAATAAAAGATCTTAGAATTATTGGGTTAGTCAAAACTCGATTTTACCAGTTCAATTGACCAGGTCGGCATAACTCAAGTAGGAGGTTTTTCGCTTTTGGCGTTGCTTAATTATAGAACCATTATTGAGTACCCTTTATTAGTTAAACGCCAATTGTACGAAATTTTGAGAAAATAATTTACCCTTTAGTTTTCTTATCCTATTGAGTTTTAGATCCTAAGAAGTCAATATCTAGTACAATTGACATTTAGACTCAGAGAATGAATGTATCACTGTCAAAAATCATTCCTAAGTTAGTAACCAATATTCTATTTGGTTTGATATTAGAAGTGATCTAAGTTATCTATAATGTCCGAAAATACTGGATGTGTTATGTATTCAGTAGTTTTGTCAACATAAAAAGTTTATAATATAAATTTGATTAGATTGATTTTAATTTAGGGTATGCAGAGTAATGTGTAGGGAATCTTGCTTAGTTTCAGTTTGTACAAATAATATAATCTAGTTAGATATATGCTTGAGTTCAACACAAGAGTAGTAGGATATTTTAAAGAAACTCGAACTAATTATAACATGTAATTCAATTACAAAACTAACATATATATATATATATATATATATATATATATATATATATATATATATATATATATATCATTATTCGAGTACTCGTATTTGATAGATAATCTCTAGTATGTTGCAAGTAAAATTACTGAATAACTTGAGATACATAGATCATACAAGTAATGGCGATAAGAAGATATGATATACATGAATGTTTGCATTCAATCGATCATGCATTTAAATTGCACAAACTTATACAGTACAAATATTATACAAAAGTTTCCTAATTATTTATCACATTTATGTTGCATGAGAATCCTTTGATAGAACTAGATGATTGCATGGTTGAAATTTGGTGGTTAGGATGTATAAATCAGATGTTTGGCATTGGAGACGTGGAATCAAAAATCTAAGTGATGCTCAATTATCCTTCTTTTCTTATAGCAGCTATAAATTATTTTAGTATTTATTTTGTACGATGCATACTAGTCTCTTTTGAAAACATTCATACTGTAAGATTATCAATCAAAGTTTATTGCATTCGTAAAATGTTACATAATTGCAAGATGGTCTATTTTTATTTTATTTTTTGTTTGCATGCCTACCAAACTGAAAATTCATACTATTGATACTGATGAGATCAAAGTTCTGCCGTGCATCTATCATTATTTTATTTCAAAAACAATGTGATGTTTACTGGGATTTATGAGTAGACCATATCTAGACGGTTGAATATACGATTTAAATTAAAACTAAAATAAAAAGAAAAAGTCACATAACATGAAAAATGCATCAATCAAGTTTTGTTGGGTCCATTTAAATTTAGGAAAGTACTAAAACACACAAAAAAATAGTAAGCTTGCTTTTTTATTCATCTCAACAAAATCTTTTTATGTCAAGAAATTATAATGTTCCAATTTAGATCTATATTTACAGAGTGACTGCATGTTCCTTCTCTATTTTAAATATTGTAGAAGACTGTTTAGTACATTTAATAAGGTCCTGATTACTGCAAATAAGGGTTGTCAAGGCAGCTACGTTGGACCTTGTAATAAAGGTAAAAGGTAAATCTTGTAATAGAACTTTTATTAACTTTTTGCAATAATTTTAATCAAAAAAAATTGTAAGAATCTATATAATAATTTGTAAGAAAAATCTTACTCTATTTAATTTGCGTGAAGTGAGAATAGATTAAAGAAATTCTTTGTAAGAATTAGTTGAATAATTAACTACTCATAGGAATATAATAATATATTTGTACGAATTCAGATAACTATTCTATTGCATAAAATAAGTTTTTACAAGAAATAATAATTAATTAATTTGCATGAAATTAATTAACAGAAAAACCTTATTTGTCTTCTAGATTGTTGGAAATTTATCCCTATTTTCTTTTAAATTAAAACATTTAATAATTAAAACTTGACACAAATCAAATTAAATGTGTATCAATTACTAAACAAGCAACATAATTAAAATAAAGAGTAAGATTGCTGGCCTGGGAGATGTAGTTGTACGACGCACTGCCTTAGAAGATAAATGACCGGTCCTCTCGTCAGGACGTCGAATTGGCCCCATCATCTAGCAGTAAAGACTCTACCGGAATTTCCAGCACCTGAGCTCGGACGCTACCACCAAGTCTCTGCTCAGATTCAAATGGTTGCTTAAAAATAAAGAAAAGAGAAGAAAATTTAATTTAGGCTGAAGGCTTTCTCAGGAAGAGTAGGTGTCAAAAGAAATTTCAAAAGAAAAGAAGAGAAAATGAGAACTGTGTGTTGAGAATTGAGATAGGGTTTTATTTATAGCCTTAGAATCTCAGTTGTTGTAACAACTTCATTAAAAATTCGAACAGTTCAAAGATTTTCTCAAATGACTAAAAGCCTGAGACTTGATAAAAATCGACTTGATAAAATAAAATTTGAAATGAATTTTTTTTATTTTAATTTAAAAATCCAACAATAACGGTGCCCATATTTGTGGGATGCTTTTCTCATTTTTGCGGTTGGCAATATCAATTATTTGAGTGTCAATATTCGCTCCGCCTTGATCAATTCTCTGCGCGCCAATATCCGTGCCTCTCAAAACCCTCTAAAATCCCTAAAATCCTCACTCGAGCGGCGAGCTTCACAGGTGTTTGGTTGCAAGGAAGTGAGCGGAAGTAAGGAAATGGGGAAGTATCATTGCTCACTTCCCTATCTATCCAAACACCGGAAAAGGAAAATAAGAAACTTCTTTTCCTTTTCTCTTTTCTCTTTTACACAACAATTTCCTCACTTCCAGAGTGTTACAGTTAATTTTGTAGTCATGTAAATCTCATTTTAATAAGTTGTAGCACAAAACAGTTAATTTTTTGATCATGTAAATCTCACTTGCATTCTAATTACAGTCCATTTTTTATTTTTCTTAATTAATTTTTATTTTAATAATATTTTGTGGTCAACTTTTTCACTTTCACTTTCACATTACCATCCAAAGTCCAAACACTGAAAAAGACAAAACAATTTTCAAACCACACTTCCCAACAACATCCAAATACCAAAAACTTACTAACCAATTCCTAAGTTCCAAAGGGAACTATTATCAGTTCCTCACTTCTTCACTTCCTTACTTCCACCCTTAACCAAACAGACCCGGAATCAAAGAGAAAATCCCATCGAAATCGAAGAGAAGAGAAGGAAGATGGTTCGTCCGTATGCAGTTAAAGGGAAGAAAAAGCTCAAGAAGCGACCGAGAATCGAAGAGGAGGAGAAAGAAGAAGAAGAAGTAGGAGAGCAGAATGAAGTCGCTGAGGAAGAGAACTATCTAGAAGAAGACAGAGGTGGCGGCGAGAAGCCAGGGGAGTCGACGGTGGAGGACGAGAAGAAGGCAAAGGAGGCGATGGATCAGATGCCGGGGATTCCGGTGGCAGTTGGGCTTCAGGAGTCCAGGAAGAAGCCTGGCGTGATTTTTGTGCTCGAAAGGGCGTGCCTCGAGTACGCGAAAGTTGGAAAGGTAAAAAGTTTGGATTTCTTTTTCTTTTCTTCTTTTTTTTTTTTTGGGTAAATCGCTCAAATTTAGGACTTCCTGACCTGAATGATGTGATAATGCTAATTGTAGTAAAAGATTCGTAAAAAAATTTCATCTTTATGTGTTTTTAAATGAGTTGAGTTCGTGGTCCGGGTTTTAGAGTTAAAGGATGTATATATCAGCAGAGAAATCAATTTGATGCAAATTTTATGAGTTGGTACCATAGATACGTTTGAGTTGAATTTACACACTGGATACCATTTTACATGTTACTCACCTGCCTTGAGTTCATTTAAATTATAATCAAACCGAGTGAAGCGGGATTTCTCCCGTGACTTCTTCTTTGACTTTGTCCGTCCATCAGTCCCCCAAAGAGAGAAGGCCAGAGAGAAAGCTAAAGAGAGAGCCGCCCGCTACTCTCTTCCAGCAGCGCTTCCCTCTCACCTCTTTGATGAGGACATCTGAGCTTTAACTTTTATTTATATTTCAGTGTATTTCTTACCATATTTTTCTTTTTATTTGGTTGTATTAGAGATGTATTTCAGCTGTATTTCAGTGTGTAGTTGTATGAAGAAGTTAGAGCAGTTCTAAACTGAATTTGTAGTGAGATCAATTAGAATTCTGAACTGAATTTGTAATGAGTTCAGTTAGAACTGAACTTGTAGCCTTAAAGCCCTCTCTATGTACTCAAAAATGAATGGATGAAATGTAAAAAAAGCACTCTTTTGCCTGCTTCTCCTCCCTCTGTCTTCTACTTTCTTTTGTTTCTTTTCTTTCCTATTTTCTGTCTTCCTCTCTTCTTCTACTCAAATCAATTCCCACAAGTTTCATCTGATTCCCTCTTCTCTTCCTTCCCTTGTGCGAGCCAGTCAGCCAAGCAGCAGCAACAACTTGCAGCAACAACAACAGCAAATCTCAGCAGCAGCAGCAGCTTGCAACAACAGCAGCAGTAGCTTCAGCAGCAACAGTAAAATACAACGGCAACAACAACAGAATCCAGCAACACAGTGACAACAACAGCAGAATCTAGCAGTAGTAGCAGCAGAATCCAGCAGCAACAACTACAATCCCTCCTCTTTCAACCACAAGTCCATCGACCTCCACTTCACTGCACCAAACAACGACCTCTCATGTCCGCCGTCGAGTTATGTACATCCTTATTGGAGACGACAACGAGTTCTTTGTCTGTGAGTTTATTTCAACACAATCTAATAATTAGTTGAACTAAACATCAATGCATTCATCTCTAAGATATTATCTCTATCTCATATTGTTCACTATATCTTGGATGTGTGAATCTGTAACTTGTGATTGCTTAGCTCTGATATTGACTTTAGAACTTACCCTGCATAATATAGGTTATTGTTGTTAATTTCATTAAGATTAGAAATATGCAACACTACGCTTACAATCTTATTTAAATTCATTCGCAACATTATTAGTTTTTAATTGCTTTCCTGCCGAAGATCGTTTTATTTGGTTAAACATAGCGACTTCAAGTATATCACTGGTTCTCTATATAGCACGCACACATTGTTTCACATCAGTTTGATATCAGGACACGATTTAGGCAGGAACACCTTGCATTAGGTTAAAAAAATAAAAAAATGGCTAGTGAATCCCAAACCATCAATATTGGCACCAACTCCAAAATCCTCCAAAAGATAGATGAAATTTTGAGTTGCATAACTAGGTTGGATCAAGCATTCAAGTCCACCTCTTATCATCCGACAATTCAGGGTAACAAATGTCAGGGGTACGGGCATGTTGCGGTCAACTGTCCAAGTCCAGTCAAAGTAACTAAAGTTAAGAAATCACATGTAACAAATCCAGAGCTCCTTCCTCCTTTACTGCCAACCCTTAGTGTCGTTGTCTGCTCTGGTTGTCAGCACCTTCCTCCTCTACTGCTGACACCAAGCTCAGTCAGAGTTGTCATTGATAAACTGTATGTAACAAATTCGGAATCTGACTTTGAAGAGTTCACTTACCAGACAGAAGAACCAGAAGATTTCAACTCTGACAAAGAGAACATAGGTGGTAATATTTAGAAATCTAGTACTTCGAGTCCTCTCGAGGTGATCCCAGTGACCACAGAGTCTATTCATGTCTTTCCTAAAGATAATATTTCGATCCCTCTCGAAGTCACCTCAATGACTACGGAGTTCAGTGATATCTTTCCTGAAAATAGTACTTCATCTCTCCTCGAAGTCACCCCTGTGACTACGGAGCTTGATGATGTCTTGTCTGAAGACCTGCGCAAGCTACCGCGGACATGTGATATCCAACTTGTCGTTGACGTAATACTAGGGCTACCTTCCCGACTTGCCATACCCTATATTGAATCCTACCGAGAAAACTGAATTTGAAAGGCAGGTTGATGAGTTGTCACTAGAGAGCAAACCACAATTCCTTATCCTAATAAACACCCATGTCTATGAGGACAAGTTTTGAAATTATATAGTGACAAAGGATGCAAGACAGATCAAGGATTTTACCATCTATGGTCAATCTATATCCAAAGATTTGAAGGGTACTGTTATAGAAGAAACTAATGTTCTACACATCATAAACTTTTCTGCCATTACAGTTAAACCTAGATTTGCTTTCCTTCAGAGTTTACCTGTTAGGATCTTACTTGACTTGTTAAAATAACAGGTAAATTGTCACACACAGTTAGGATGATTCGCCTGATAATCCCTTTTGATCGAGGTCGTGTATATTGATGACCACTGAACCAAATGCCTAAAACTTTAATATCTAATAGAGAATCAAAGTTCCCTAGCTATCTTTTGAAAAACTCTTTAGCAATGATAGATACTGCACTTCATTATAGAGTTTCTGAGTCTGCATTTTTCGCCTAAACATCTGAGTCTGCATCATATTTTGCAATGCACATATAAGTTTTGCACACGGAAAATCAGTGATATATTTGAACAAGCAACACTAACTATAAGTTATGATCTGACATCAGGAATGAAATTTAAAATTTTTAGAGTTGATAATTTTGAGATGATTCGGATTCGTCCGAAATGGTTTCCCCAGGAAACTGTTAAAAATTTGCATGCCCGTAGTGCTGGACTTTTCAAAATCTTAAAAGAATTTAAATTATAATACTTATGTTATAGATTTGACATCAGTTCTATTTTCAATATTGAAGACTAAGTGATTTATAAGGTCTTGATTATCCATAAACAACTCACTGGTTGATTAGCCTTATCCTGAGCCAATTTTCGGAGTCCTTCACTTTCTCACTTCCAGATATTCATCCTATACAGCAGAGAAAATTGATAACATTTTAGATGATGAATTTATGATGCAACTTGACTAGTACTTTGAGATGCAAGAAATAAACTTACAGCGGTAAGAGAGCAGCTTTGCAGTTATCTCGACGGGGTCGCGTTCTCTCCCATCTGGGGAGAATTGATGAGAACATTTGAGCTTTAAATTTCAGTATATTTCTTACCATATTTTGCTTTTTATTTGATTGTATTAGAGATGCATTTCAGTTGTATTTCAGTGTGTAGTTGTATGAAAAAGTTAGAGCAGTTCTAAACTGAATTTGTAGTAAGATCAGTTAGAATTCTGAACTGAATTTGTAATGGGTTCAGTTAGAACTGAACTTGTAGCCTTAAAGGCCTCTCTCTGTACTCAAAGATGAATAGATGAAATGTGAAAAAGCACTCTTTTGCCTGCTTCTCCTCCTCTGTCTTCTGCTCTCTTTTATTTCTTTCCTTTCCTCTCCTTTGTCGTCCTCTCTTCTTCTACTCAAATCAATTCCCACAAGTTTCATCTGATTCCCTCCCCTCTTTCTTCCCTTGTGCAAGCCAGTCACCAAGCAGCAACAGCAGCTTCAGCAGCAACAGTAAAATACATCAGCAGCAACAACAGAATCCAGCAACAGCAGCAGAAGCAAAATCCAACAACAACAATTACAGTCCCTCTTTTAACCACAAGTCCATCGACCACCACTTCACTGCACCAAACAACGACCTCTTATGTCTGCCGTCGAGTTATTTACATCCTTATTGGAGTACGACGGCGAGTTCTTTGTTTGTGAGTTTATTTCAACGCAATCTAATAATTAGTTGAACTACACATCAGTGAATTCATCTCTAAGATATTATCTCTATCTCATGTTATCGACTATACCTTGAGATGTGTGAATCTGCGACTGGTGATTGCTTAGTGCTGATATTGACTTTAGAACTTACCCTGCATAATATAGGTATTGTTGTTAATTTCATTAAGATTAGAAATATGCAACACTATGCTTACAGTCTTATTTAAATCCATTTGCAACATTATTAGTTTTTAATTGCTTTCCTGCCGAATATCGTTTTATTTGGTGAAACGTAGTGACTTCAAGTATATCACTGGTTCTCTACATGGCACGCACACACCGTTTCAGATCACTCTTCCCCCTCCCCCTTTCTCCTCTCTCCCCTCCCCCTCTCCCATCTCCCCTTTTCTTCTTTTTCCTCCCCTCTTCCCCTTTCTCTCCTCTTTGCCGCTCGGTTTCACCACCAAGCGGTAATTTAGTTTAATTTAATTATGAAAAAGAGTAACCACTGTAACTGCATTTTGAAAGAGGGAAAGAGGGATGGGAGGATAGTCTTCTCTCTAATGATCATGAGACTGACTTATTTTAAGATTGATACTCAATAATAATGGTTATAACACCTAACTTTATATCTTAATAGGAGCGCTTCATACTTTGTTTAGCTGAAATCACCGTATTGCCGCTATTTTCTGAAAGAAAATAATCCAATTAGCAAAACATCTTTCTCTTTAGATTCTGGAAGAAAATAATCCAATAGTGTACCTAACACAAGATACCAGACTTATTGAGGAATTAAGAATAGGTGAAGTTGTTGCTTAATCACATTTACAAAATCAATTACTGAACCATTGTGACTTTTCACTTAACCTTTCTTGGCAAGCCCTATGCCCATATGAATTCCTTCCTAATGATCTATACTCTTTTTATGTGATTAATGCTGCTTAGAAGTTGCTCATGTTTAAGGGGTTATGCGTCCCTGGGTAATATATTAAATTGTCATTTACGTGGGTACACATGTTTTTGGTATACAACATGAATTTTAAGTTATCAATCATGTGACTTATACTATTAATCAGCATGATATATGTCTCATTTGAAGCACTTTTTCTGTTTTCAGGTTCATCATGGTAGTGCTGACTGGAAGTTCTATAATTTGTTTTCACTGTGAAAGCTAGATACGTCATTTGGAATACATAAAATTTCAACTTGTTCTTCATGAATTACTATATTGTGTTCCCAATATGTTTGCAGAGCCAACACAAATCTTTTTATTTGTTCATGAAGTCTTTTGTCTTTTCATGTTGTTGTGTGCTTTCCTTTTTATTTCTCTTGTTCTTGCGGCTTAGGTTTTTTTGCTTTGTCCAGGCTTTCCAAGTCCTGAACTCAGTTGATCATGCCAACTTTCTGAAGAAGCAGAATCAGAATCCTGCTGATTACAGGCCTGATATCATTCACCAGGTTGGTGGGGTTTCCAATTATGTTCTTTGTTTTTAAGTTGGAGCGACAGTCAATTAAGTTACTTTTCTGCACATGTCCTTGAATTTGGATGATACATAATAGGCCACCTCCTATAAGTTTGAGGCCTCCCAAGTCTGTTATTTCTTGATATCTATAGTTCCAATATATGCTGTTTACAACAAATTTTGGTCGTGATGGAACCTCATGGTTCTTTCTGTTAACTAGATAGAATTATCTTCTCCTAGTATAAATAATTCAAGAGTGTGAAGGCAAATTTATAGGCTGGACTTATTGACATTTACTGTTTTGAAGAAGGAACAATATCAAGCCGGTGGTTAGAATTTGTCTGTTTTGTGTAACTAATGCTTAAAGGCCTTTTGTCTCTGGTTTCTAATATATGCTGGTCACAACCAACTTTGTGTGCGAATTCTTTTTGGTTGCCATGGTTTGCTCTCTTAAATGGCTAGAATTATTTTCTTCTGCCAGTATGAATATTCAAGAGGTGTGGGGGCAACTTTATAGTTTGGACTTATTGGCATTTACCGTCTGGAAAAAGGAACAAGATCTCAGCTAGTGGCTAGAATTTGTAGTTCTTTTGTGTAAATAATGCTTAAAACCTTCATTTGTAGCATGGTTCGAAATCTCAGCCGATTCTGATACAAATCGGTCAATTCGTATGGAATCAGCCAAGACTGAGATGGAATCGCATGGTAAAAGTCAGATTTGCCCACAGCAGGTTGGAATCGCTGATGCAATATTGGCTCAGATATCGGCTTGTATTAGCCAATATCAGCCGATACGAGTCCTATTGTAGGCCAACAAGGTTCTGTTGAGAGAGACCGGGGAGTGATCGGCGTTAGAAGAGAGATCGAAGGAGAGAGAGGGACTCTCCTAAGGAGAGAAGAGAGGGCATGAGGAGAGAGATGAGTGCTGCTGAGAGAGAAGAGAGTAAGGGCACGAGGAGAGAGATCGGGCGCTGAAACTAGAAGAGAGAGAGAGAGAGAGAGAGAGAGAGAGAGAGCGCATAGAGATAGAGATGCGAGGGTAGACATCGAGAGGAGAGAGATCACAAAGAGAGAGAGATCAGGGGTGCAGAGAGATGGACGAGTTTGTGCGTATAAACTAATTTGTAATTGATGAATTCTAAGAGATAATTTGTAGAAACTAGAAGAGAGAGACCGCGCATAGAGATATCGCTGGGAGAGAGATGCGAGGGGAGAGAGATCGCAAAGAGAGAGAGAGAGAGAGATTAGGGGTGCATAGAGATAGGCGAGTTTGTGCGTATAAACTAATTTGTAATTAATGAATTCTTAAGAGATAATTTGTATAAACTAATTACACTACATATAACCCTAATAATTTGTATAAAGTAATTAATTAAAAGAATCCAATTCGATTATATATATTATTAATTAATGATTATTGTAATTAAATTGGACTTACAAATTAGTTTATTAGAAAAAAGAATAAATTGTTATTTAATTAGATGGTTAGATTAAAAAATTATTTAATTTGTTAGCGTAAATATAGTTAATTAGTCATCTTATGAAATAATTATTTAATTTGTTTGTTAGCACTTAACAAAAAGCATAAAGATTAAATTTATTAAAAATATATTATCTAATTAGTTTATCCACTTTTCATGTAAATACTCTTTTTTTTTTTTTGTGTGTACATTTAATCTTTGCACCAGCTATTTTGTTTTGTAACTTTTGCCGAAATGTTATTCAAATTCCATCATTATTCTAAAAAAAATGTCAAAATGCTATTAATCATCTACACAAAATTTTAAATATTTTTAATTATTTTAAAAAATAAATTTTCCCGATACCGATATCATCGAGATGAAATAGCCAATATGACTGATTCCGACATTGAAAATTGCAGGCCGATTCCAACTCCAATTCCCAGATTTCAAGCCATGATTTCTAGTTTCTGATTGTCAAATAAAGCTGATTACATGATATTGACTTGCATACAGAATGCAAATCTATAGCATTATGCAGTACTTGCTACAGGATGTTAAAAGTATTGTGACTGTGGTCTTCTTTCTTAATTATGTGAGTATTACTTATCCTTGTTTAACAATATTAGGCCCTTCTTGCTATACTGGATAGTCCCCTAACAAAGGCAGGGAGCTACAGGCTCTATATGTAAGAACAGAAAAGGGAGTGTTTTTTGAAGTTAAACCACATGTTCGTATGCCACGAACATTCAAGCGATTTTGTGGTCTCATGTGTAAGTTGCAAGATAACTGCTTTTATGTTCTTCAGTGAAAGTATTCTAGATCAGGAGATCACATTATGTTTTGCTTGAAACTTTTACTCTCAATAAACACTTGTATTTCGTTTTTGCAGCGCAATTACTTCAAAATTTGAGTATTACTGCTGCTGGCAAGCGTGAGAAACTTCTAAATGTCATTAAGAATCCTGTAACTCGTCATTTGCCTGTCAATTCACGAAGAATAGGTGAAATTTTTTCCCACTCTTGTTTACTAGTTATTCATCATTATTGCATGAGGTCTAAAATGTCAGATGGTTATCCAGGCCTATCATATAGTTCACCGAAAGTGGTTCAAATGCGAGATTATGTTGCTGCTGCTAGTGATGATGTCACCCTTGTATTTGTGGTATGCAAATGTTTAATGTCTTGTCACCTTTTCAAATCCTTAGGTTCCATGTAATCATGTCCATTTACCATCACTTTCTGTTTATTCAGGTGGGTGCTATGGCACATGGAAAGATCAGTAATGATTATACGGATTATTTTATATCAAGTAAGTTTCTCTTGGCAGTAAATTTTTTTTGTTTAACAAAGCTTTGTATGTCAGCACCTGCTGTTTCTCATATTGAGTGATATAAATGGGTTCTGACATATCACATATGTGGTATGATAAATTTTCTCAATATCTAGATTTCTATGTAAAAGTAGAATCAATCATTATTGCTTATATTTTTATATACTTGGTACATGCTTTATTTTATTCTTTCCCACTTGTAATGCCATTTAATGTTAATCTCTACTGAGTTTAGATGATGATTATTAGAACTAAGGTATAAAGTATGTGTTTTGAGTTATACATCTTCATTCATTTCGGTGATTATAAAATCAAGCATGTCTAAATGTCAGACATGTATTTTCCATCATTAGAGAAGTTCTAAACAGGTTATAAGCAAGAAAGCTTCTTTAAACAATTCTCTTTCCTGCATATATGTGGCTTAGTTAATGAGATCATTGTACCATGCCAGCCTGTAACCAATGTATGCCCTAAACTATCTAATGATAAAATCCCTTGTTGTGATTAACCTCTGTGGTAACGTTGTAGCTGGTCAATATGGTGATTAAGATGTATTGTCACATTGCATTTTGTGGCCTAACATATCATAATATGGAGTATTATGATATGTATAATGTACTAGACAAGATGCAAAATTTGCAGTCCAACATATGTTATGACTTCAAGAAGAACTTCAGAGTTTGTGAGGGCAAGCGACCTGTGATAAGGAGGTCACGAGTGTTGGACTTTATCTGGTTTTTTGAAAAAGGAAAAATAAAATAAATAAAAGGTATATAGTTTTGTGGGGCCCCCCCCCCACCCCACTTATGGGAAGAGGGGAAAAAATGGAAAATTTGTTCTCTTTATAAGCGTACATGTTGTGGCTTTTATCACGATACTCCCGAGTGTCCCGATAGTCAAGTCCTTTTCCTTTGGAACTTATCCCTATAAAAGGGATAAAGCCCAGAAAATTAAAACACACCAAAACTCTTCTCTATCTCTTTTTCTCTTGTTTTACTTTTATATTTTTTTGGAGCAATTAAAGCAAATGTCGGATCATCATCTTAACCGAACGTGCTCTGTCGGGATTATTATCATTGAGGGTTTTGTACTGGGAGGAAGTTTGATACCCTGGCTGTATGCACGAAATGGCGGGGTCAGTCTTCTTAGAGCAAGAGACTTACCTAACCCATAGGCCAATAAATTTTTTTCTTTTATCTTTTGCATAATATTATTATATTATAATAATTTTTGCTAACAGTCTAAGATTGAATATATTTAATGTAACTATTGTTTTTAATATAGTCATTTTTCTTAGACTGTTAGCTAAAATTAGCAGAATATAATAATATTATGCAAAAAATAAAAGGAAAAAGTTTTTTTTCTTGTTGGTTAGGTGAGTGATCTCTTGCCATAGGAAGATTGATCCCGTCCTTTCGTGCAGGCAACCAAAGTATGAAGCTTCCCAGCACTACCAAAACCCTCAACCTGAAAATTGTGACATCGTATGTTCGACCGAGATGATAATCCGATTATTTACTTCAATTTCCCAACAGAAATATAAAAGTAAAAGAACGAGAGAAAAGAGAAGAATGAGATAGTGAAGAATTTTGATGTTTTTTAATTTCTCTGAGGCTTATCCCTTTTACAGAGATAAGTTCTAACAAGAGAGGGCTCAACTATTGGGATACTATGTTATTGGATTCGCGAGTATCATGATAAAATATCACAATGCATACGATTAAAGAGAAAAATTTCCGTATGTTTTTTCTCTTCTCATAAGTGAGTGGTCTCACAAATTATATCCCTTTTATTTTATTTTTCCTTTTTTCAAAAAACGGGATAAAGTGCAACGATCCCGCCAAGAAGAAAAATAAAATTGAGACATAAAATATATACAAGTTTGGGCAACTTATATTGTGGATTCGGCAAAGGAATGCCTCAAAAACTTGGAGGGACTTTCTAGCCTCTTTTAGAAGGGAAAGAGGGTGTGCGCGCGCATGTGTGGAGGGTTGGCAGAGACCTCCTTCGTCAATGCTAAAACTTTTCTTTCAAAGTTGCATATGTGCACTGGTGGGAGTGGAAAATTTGCAACCCAAAGTATATTATAACTTATGAAGAACTTGAGGAGAGTTGCCAGCTGAATTGTAACAAGGTCACAAGTTCATGCAATGCCTCCATACAAAACACTGGAGGAACTCTCTCCTACGACCAACCAACCACCACCAGACACAGAGAAACAACACGGTAACCACCTGTTCACACACAACCACTCATTCACCCAGGAAACCCCCCCTTATATTACAATTTGTAAGGGTGGTCTTTTTAGTTAATCTTGTGACTAAATGTCATTAAAGTAAGATTTGAGTTCCTCCGCACAAATCATGTTATGTAAGGTTGGGGTAGGCAGGTGGCAATTGTGGGTTAGGTTCCAATTTGGGTTGGGTTTGACCCAGCCCATATATAACAACTCGAAGCCGATGGCTGTTATTAATCTCGTAAAAACTTTTGACCTAAACTAAGAAGCCTATGATTGGGTAACTTGAAGCTGACCTGATGCACCCGATTAACTGGAGGTTTTATTGAAATATAATTGCATGAAGGTTACGGGAATTGAAAACCTGTGCGCCTAGAGAAAATAAGTATGAGACTTCCCTACTATGCTACATCTATTTTGGGTTTAGCATGCAAAGATAATAATAGGAATTATATAAATGATTATTTTTCAAATAAATTGGAACCTTAGTTTGTGTCTGGTTGGGGCGAAAATGAGGGAAAGAAAAATGTAAGGAAGGAGAAACCAGAAGGAACACAAGGTTAAAGAAAATGAAGTTGTCTTGTTTGGGACACAAAGGAAATTGGAGTGAAATTAAGGGGAAAAGAATAACTTGGTGAAGCTCAAACTTGAGCCGAAGCCATTTATGTTCTGGCTGGATGCAATGAATTTCCAACGAGACTTAGTAAGATCCAACATGCCTCAGGTAACATCGGCCAACGGCCATGCTTGAGCATTCTCATCAGAGGGACAAAAAAAAAAGGAAAAGAAAATTTTATACTCTGCTTTATTTTCCTCCCTATTTTTCATTGCAACCAAAATGGGAAAAGACCTTTACCTCTCATTTTCCCCTTGTCTCCACTTTGTTCCAAACAGAAAAGAATCCTAAAGAGAGAAACCTCTTGGGACCAAGTTGATTGCTTTATTGACTAAATTAGTAAATTTCCAAGTGCTGTGTTTGTCTTTGTCGTCTCATCACCACCACCATCATTGTGAAGCCTCTGCTGTAGAGCATGAATCAAGTAGTTCAGCTTTATAAAAATATCGCTTAAGTTTGCATGTCCTGTTGCCTGATGTCTACCCTGGTTAGTTTGTTCCATATTCCGGAAAAACACAATAAGCGAGAGAATGTCATGTCATACCAAGTAGGTTGGTTGTAGTTTATATGCCCATGCTATGAAGCAGCAGACCACTAAATTTGCCCACGGGAAATCACATTCATCTCCTGAGGCACACTACAATCAAAAGATGGAAATGATTCAAATGAAAATACCTTACCAACTTAATTGGAGTTCTGATCACAATTATTGCAAATTGAATCATTACCTGCTGAATCATAAATATGAATATGTGCATCATGTAATCAGGTATCCTGCATTTCCCAAAAAAATTCACCATGGTTTAGTGAATGTACTGAACATGGCTTTGGACAACATAACTTTTATCGGGAATTTTTTGGCCTGTGGGTTCGAGGCAGTATCTGGTTTACTCCTCTTAGCACTGTTTGATTACTTCCCTTGTATGTTCAATGTCAGCATTGCTGTACTTTAATTAGTGTTATGTAGACATGGAACACATTCAAATGGCCGAGTGTCCTAAAGAGTCGATCACGGCAAATTTTAAGTATGATAGTGGGACATGTATGTGCATAGGATAGATAAATATAAGTCCCATATTTAATGTGTCAATAAGCTATATTTTAATACCACTTGTTTGCTTAGGATGACGAGGTAAGAAAGAAAGGAGGAAAAAAAAGGACATATTGACATATATGGTCACCGGAGGGAGCCCACCCCATTCTTAAAAAGACATATATGTATGTCACTGGAATAGAATAATATAACAGCCTTCTAACACTTCTTGTTTCTATTCTTTCGTTGCTTCCTTTCCATTCATTCTCCATTTTGTACTTCATTATATAACGAGTCGTGGAACATGGGTATCCAAGTGTCACCTCACTCTGTGTCCAAGACAGCATTTTTTTTTTTAAATGAAGTCCTGGCAACACTGCGCTTAATTGGCTAATATTGAGGTCTTGAAAGAGAGCTCTGAATTCTTCTCCACCAATATATTACTAGTAACCTGTTACTCCTCTTTCTATTCATTATTGAGTTAACAAGGGATGATTTGTTCTTTTATATGTTTATTTGATTCTTTTATATGTTTATTTCCCTTTGGAATCAATTTTTCTACTCTCACGAAGTTTTAGAATGAATAAATCAGTTGGCTGATGTATATCCCTTCATCATTTTCTTTGTTTCCATTTGAGTGCGGCTTGCTGCTTAGGCCGGATATGCAATGCTTTGAAAAAAAAAAATGGAAGATACTATAGATCAGACTCCATCTGCTGCTCTCCGTTGAACTGAGACTTTGGTATTGAGAGCTCTCCTCCACCAGCGATGGCTGTCAAATTGCCGAAACCACCCTGCACTTATTAATATCTGTAGTTCTGCACTGAAGTCGCTACAATAGCAGGATACTATTAGTGATGTATAAAAGAATGCTCTTTAGTTTGGTTTTTCTCACTAGGTTTCGTGCTTGGTGATTATCTAGGTTAGTTATCTCTCCAAGTTTCTCCCCCCTAAAATTTTCATTCTGGGTGATTTTTCTTGTTCCTATGTGTGCTTGGGCTATTCAGTTCTCATGCAAGTTGAAGTAACCATGCTCGTCACTTGCCATCAATTAAGTATGCATCTGGTGTTTGATAATTTTGTTTCCTTTTTACCTTATTGTTTTTGGTAGGGGTCTTGATCAATGACTTGGTGTGAAGTTGAAAGTGTTTTTAGTTAACTAGAGCAGTGATACTCATATCAGTGATCAGTATAACATCTCGTTTGAAAAAAAAAAAAAAGGTGATATTTAGACGAGTGATTGGTACATCTCTATTTGACAAAAAAAAAATGCCAACTGTTCAAATGGAAAAGAAGCTCTCTCTTTTTTGACTCGGTTCGAATCTCCTCATCTACAATTGTTGCTGATGGGATTATTGAAATTTGCGGCGCACGCTAATGAAACCGTGACACCATTATTTGACTTTACGGTGTGGGAAGATGATTAGGCTCGAGTAGCAGTTAGGTTTCGTGATAAATATTCGTTCTTTGTTGTCGCTTATCCAACATAAATTCTATAATGCGACGGCTTTGACCTCAATTTTGACCCGGCTTCTGCTCTTGCGGGCGCCATTGCCTATAGTATTGCATCACTAGCGTCCAAAACAAAAATTTGCATTTTTTTTCTTCTTATCAAGCTGCTGAAAGGTGGTGTTCTCTCGTGACTCATATAGAAATTTTGTCTATTTGATCGTCTTCGTCTGCGCAAGAGAGGAGTAGTGTAATCCCTTCTTTCTTCTTTCTCTTCCTTCCTCTTCATCCTGACTGATCTGTTAGTTTCTCGCTGACAGCGACAGTATACTAGTAAACTTTTTTATCAAATCAAGAAAGATTTTCTCTCATGACTCTTTTCACAAATTGTCTCCTTCTGTTGTGTCTCTCCCTCTCTCCCCCCTCTCCCTCTCTCCCTCTCTCCTTGCTTTAATTCACCGCCCGCTAACTGCCCTCTTCCCTCCTCTCTTTTTGGCTCTGGCTCTCTCCCTCTTCCCCCTCCCCCTCTCCCTCTCTCTCCCCGCCGTCACCATCGATCGGCTTCTCATTGCCAAGGTTATTTACTAATTTTTATATACAGTTTATTAATCTCATTTGCCGATTGAGATATATAGGCTCATATTGTGGGCAAAATATTAAAATTCTTATATTGCAGTTGTCGGACCCAATCCACGCTGCTCACATGTAATGGTTCCGGCGGTTCAACATACCGCCTCTCTCATCTCTTCCCCTCTCTCGATCCCCAGCCCAGAACTCTCACCGCAGTAACCTCACCGCCGGATGCTCGTCGGTGCGAGATGTACACTGACCACTCCACCGCCACCCTCTCCCTGAGGGCGAAATGGTCATTTTACCACTCCCACTTCCCCCTCTCTACCGACTACTACTACGGGGACGGATCCCAATCCTACCCTCGAAATTGCATCCCCTGCTCCCAGTCCTCCTTCTGCGCTGTCCCCAGAAGCCCTAGATTCATCTACTACGGCTACGTCTTGCGGCGGCACTCTCCGAGCTTGTTCCTGCTGCAGCCGTCGAGGGCGCTGCTTGTCCCCAGGCGGACCGTGAGGGTTTGCGACGGCAGCGGGTTCGACGAGGTGGTCGGGCTGCTGGCTGAGCCCCGGCGGTGCTGCGGAGGAGAGGGATTTGCGCCGGAGGATGGAGATCTCGACCGGTGTTCGAGAAAGGAAGGAGCTTGGGGAGATGGGGCGAGATCGAGGTACGGTGCGGTGAAAAGTTCGTCTTTTTCGTGTGAGTTTGAGGGCAGGGGAGGTGGTAGAAGGCGGGTTGTTGGGGAGAGTTCACGGAGAGGTGGAAATAAAGGGTACGGGATTGGTCGGGTGGATGTTGAAGAGAAGGTGGTTCGAGAAATTCGGAAGTGTGATGATGATGATGATAATGAGAAGTTTGGTGGGGAGTTGCGAAAGAGGGGGAGGAAGGGTTTTGATCGGAGAATTTGGGAGGAAGAGGGGAATGTGGCTTCTTGGAGGGATTCGGGTCGTGAAACTAGAGAGGAGGATTATGCTTGTGAGGAGCCTCGAGTTCGTAATGGAAGGGCCTCAAGCTCTAGAAGGGAGGCTTCTGAGTTGAGAAGTAGGATTGAAGACGAGAACATTGATGACCGGATGAGTTCAGGACGTCGGATGAGAGAGGAGTATGTTCGCGAAAAGCAAGATGGTTCTCAGAAGCTCAGTGGATCATCTGAGAGAAATAGATATGAGTTTAGGCATGAATCCGATCAAAAGAATGTGGATAGAGGAGAGAGTTTGACTTCTGTTGTGAAGAAGCAAAGCGAAGTAGATAAGCAAGTAGTTGCACAAGCTGATTTGGGGAAGAGTTCATTACGGGCTAGTAATGTCGAGAGGATGTCTAATTCACAGAGGCGGTTTGAAGAAGAAAGGATGAGAGATAGGGAGGAAAGGTCTACCTCAGTTAAGAATTTCGTTGGAGTGAAGGGAGATGAGAGAACACAAACTGATCAAAAGGCGGTTGACAAGGTGGAAGTAAATGAGCTGTATGAAACACGTGTTAGTGATTCTAGGTTTCGGGCTAGTGATACTGAAAGGGCTGAGAGTTCAAAGAGTTACCTTGAGATTAGAAGGAATGATGAAAGGCAATCCAGTTCCCTGAGGCGTTCTGAAGAAGAAAGAATGAAGTATAGGGAGGATAAATCTACCTCAGTTGAAAATATAGTTCGGATGAGGAGAGATGAGAGAACCCATGTGAATCAGCAGGCTATCAATAAGATGGAATCTAATGAGCAGTATGAAAATCAAATTAATTCTTCTAGGATTCATTGTAGTAGTGCTGAAAGGGTCAGCAATTCAAAGAGTTCTCTTCGGACAAGAGCAGACAACCGAGAAAAGCATTCAACTTCAGTTGTGGATGTGGTTCACGGAGTTAGGGATAGCTCAGGGGTAGAATCTGAATGGGACTCCTTTGCATCTGAGTTTAGAAGCAGCAATATGAAAAGGGTTTCCAATTTGCAAGAGGTGTCAACTATAAGATCAGAGAATGAAAATGAATCTTCCTCATCTGTAATGGTGCAGGACAAGAAGGATAATAGGCAAAGGATCAATCTCACTGGGGAAAGTTTGCAATCAACAAAAATACAAATGGGCATTAGTGAAAATCTGCATGGCAGTTCAAGCTCTGTATACCGAGTAAAAAATGATGCAATAGAATCAGCTAGTAGATATGATGAATCCTCTGCAATGTATGTGGGAGAGTTTGTTAACAAACTAAGACAGGAAACATTAACTTCTGATGGTTCTGAAGTTAATAAGGACAAAACTCATAGGGAAGCTTACCAGGAAACTAGTACAGTGGAGCTTGGTGTAGATGATGATATTACACGACATAGAGATAACTATATAGAAGAAAGCGGCAGGCAGTCTTCTTCTAGATCTGGGATGAAAGGGCCATCTGATGAGATGTGGGAGGTCAGGGGCATGTCTTCTCTAGAACCTTCAAAGATAGAAGAAGAACCTGAGAAGGAGTCTCCAGCTGCAGAAGTTGTGGATTCCAACACTGGAATTGCTGAAAATGCCATCACTAGGAGATCTCACAGGTCTCTATGGACATACATTGCCAATATAATGAGGATTGGTTGGGCTCATCATGCTGGAAGCCATAGCTCAACTAAGAAATCAGGGACACGAAGTTCATCAAATGAATCTACCGGCAGTGAGGCTTGGTTTTCTGGTCACGAGCCAGATGAGAATTATGATGAGACCGAGAAAAAGGAAAGGGATGTCTCATCAAAAGAATCAGTGCCTTCAAAAAAGCCTGTTGTGCAATCCAAAGTTGATGTGTCAACCTCAATGGACACCACAAAAGAGGTCAATCATCTAAGAGTGTTTTACCAGCAGAAGAAATAGAGTGGAGTGAAGGTGGAAGGGGAAGACGAGAATCGTCTAAGAGTGTTTCACCCGCAGAAGAAATAGAGTGGAGCGAGGGTGGAAGGGGAAGGCGAGGTACTCTTTCTAGCAACATGACAATTGACCTGTCTTTGGTGCAGAAAGGAAACACAACTTCACCCCCCCTCACTGAAACTCAAGAAGATCAGATGCATAGAAGTAATTCCCCAAAATCAGAAGGACTTTGGTAGGCAAAAACAAACTGAAGTCATTGGAACCGGAGGGAGGTACAGGAACTGAAGAAAAGGAATGTCTCACCAAAAGAATCAATGCCTGAAGAATGCAATCTGGGTCCCTCAACCTCAGTGGAAACCATGAGAAGAGCTTCATCATCAAAAGGTTTTAACCTAATATCTGGGCCAGAAGATTTAGAGTCGACTGCAGATGAAAAGGGGCAAAGGGGCATTTTTTCTGACACGGACCAATCATCAATATTGACAGCTGGAATGGTTCCACCTTCAATACCTGAAATTGAAACCATTCAGATGGCTGATAGTGGAATGCCTAAGTTGGAAGAGGTTACTATTGGGGGGAAACTACCAGAAGTTGGTGGAACTGAGGGAACGGAAGGGGAACTGAAGAGGAGGAAGTTTCAAAGGAACAAGCAAGTCTTGAAAGAACAATTTGAGGAGTGGGAAGAAGCATATAAACGCGAAAGTGAACAGCAAAAGATTGATGAATTCTTTATGAGGGAAGCTCTGTTAGAAGCTAAGAAGGCTGCAGATACATGGGAGGTGCCAGTTGGGGCAGTTCTAGTTCATAAAGGGAAGATCATTGCTCGTGGCTGTAATCTGTGAGTTTTAGTCTGACCATCTTCTTTTGCTTCATTGCAATTCTCTTTTAATGACATGAACTTTAGTATGCTTATGGTACTTTTATATTCAGAGTGGAGGAGTTGAGAGACTCAACTGCACATGCTGAAATGATTTGCATACAGGAAGGCTCGAATCTTCTTCGGACCTGGCGCCTTGCGGTATAATTTTTTACTTGTCTCTTCTATGATTCTGATGATAATTTGAGAAACTAAGTCTTATATTTTGCTTTAAGCATAAACAAAATTAGATTACTGTACTTTCTACCATGGTTTCAATTATTGACTGATTTTGATAGATAATACCGATCGGGTTTTAAGATATCCGATATGATATTAATCCTATAGTATTAGCCAATATCGGGCCTGATACCGCCAGCAGACAGATATGGCTGATATTGACAATATTCATACTAAACCACCATTGGCTGATACGGATACCGAGCTTTTAAATCATGCTTTATACTTCCTTTTTCTGTCTGTTTTTCTGAGGTTGTGGGAATGTTTGAACTAATTGACCTGACCTGCCAAATGCAATTTACCTGATCTTATATTCAGGCATTAGAGCCAAATGGCATTTAGGACACTTCCCCCACCAAAAACAATTGGCATGCCTGGCACTTGGACATGGTATACGCATACTCAGTTCACTCTAAAATTATGTATAAGATGAAGCATGTTATTCTCCATTTGACCTAAGCTAATTCTTTTATAGATCATGTTAGTAGATCAAATTCTTCTACATATGAATGGCAACGCCACACACACACACACACACACGAGTCAAATATACATATTCATAAGAAATAGACACATATGGCCATGTTGTCATGTTTAAATTGGAAAATTGCCATGTCCGGTGCCCCGTGTCCATATCAGAGTACAACACCATGTGCTTGTCTATAAGTCGTAGGAATTTGAAATCGAGATTTCAATATTGCATTAGGCTGTCCTACATATTACGGAGAATTAACACGACTACTCCATGAGTGATTATTAACAAGTCAGACATTTTTTCTCTCTATTATGAAGAGATAAACTAGTGAATGTGATGCTTAATCTTAGATGAGCTTAAAGGCCGAGGAGAATTTTGTTTGATAAGCCAGGGAGCTAGAGGTGATGAGTGCACTAGCTGATTTGGCTCCCTTGTAGGTTAGGATGAGAAACAGTGTTGCACTGAATCAATTTGATACTTCTCAATAAGAAAGCTTGACCCAGAAAGCATCCAGCTCATCCAGTCCATTGTTGTTCCTAAGGACTTGTCTTTTCTTTTGACAGGAACCATCTAGTTTTGCCGGGCATATGTTCCTAGTAGTCATTAAAGCTTGATATGAAAGTGAACTGCGGCTCTTGGTGGTCCACCAGCACCACAAAAAGGGAAAGAAGTAATAGATAAAAGATTTCTATGAAGAAGGGTGCATATATAGAAGCATGTTTGCAAACTATTATGAAACAGACTTTTCAAGGATGTTATGTGAGAATTTTATTATTCCAATGAATTTTATAATGTAACATCTTGGCTGAAAGAAAGTGACAGTTTTGCAGAGGGGACTCCTATTAAATTCTAGTAGATTGTTGTGGTGGATAAAAGCCACTGGATCGGAATCCATCACAAGCAGTTGGACGCTCCCGATAGGACCTGTCAGAACACACAAAAAAAGAAGACACATTTCAGGTCAGGAGCGCCGGTGTGGTGCCAGCCTAAGACCCTCAGGCGTGAGAATCAGTAGTTGGAAAGGAAAAGGAGATTGACGAAGAGAAACTGTCGGTTATGGAAAGGTGGACCATGCAGAGGAAAACTGCAGGTGTGTAATGGTGAACTAGCAGAGGGAAACTGCTAGTGTAATGGTGTGTGCGCTCTGAGAATTCCGGATGCGAACTCCCTTCTCCTTGGAGAAGAAGGATAACATATACCTGACATGGATGCTGGCGTGGAGGCACAATTGGTGGATTGTTGTAATTGCACGATGTGTACGTGTTAGATTCTTCATAACATCGCGATCACCTCTCTGATTGGTTGGGATCACATGCATGAATATTTATTGCAATGTATAACCACCCACGCTTATGTTGGAGCGTTACATATTTTCAACGTGGGGGAGGATAGAGCTGCCTAACGGAAGGCGGAGATTTTGGTAATTGCTGCCATAA
Organism: Agave tequilana; assembly: GCA_038442645.1. NCBI lineage: Eukaryota > Viridiplantae > Streptophyta > Magnoliopsida > Asparagales > Asparagaceae > Agave > Agave tequilana. Next base: position 65,560 of record JAVJIF010022625.1, read on the forward strand.
GCTCCTGATTCGGAGTTGGAGACTTTGGATTGTGGAAGGCTTCGGAGTGGTAAAGGCCTTAGAATGGCGGAATGCGGCTCTGGGTCAAAAATATCTTTGGGATGGATGGCAGTTCTGGGAAGACCAGATGTGGCAGAGGCTTTGGGATGAAATCTGAGAGTTGTGGATGTCTCGGGGGAACCCCTCGGTAGCTTAGATACATGTCATCATCCTGGTGCAGGTCAAATTTTGACCACTACAAATGCCTCCTCCGCTTCTACACTTGTCATGCAGAAGAGAAGTGGGGAAGCGAAATAGGTTGGTAGAAGTCTTTTTGTCTTCATCTTTGGTGCCTTATGCAGAGAATCGTTCGGTATATCTTTACATTCATTGCGGATTTTCAGGATTGATGGGGAGCACATAAATTAGATTACCAAATGTCATCTAGTCACGTCAGGAGTCGATTCGAATCCTCATATCATTATGACTGCTGGTTTGCTTCTGCGTCATAATGAGGTTAGTGGCGACAGTTGGCTCCAGTCTTTTCAGTTGCCTATTTTCTCAGGTAGTGGGCCGACTTCTCAGGGACTCGTGCATTTTCAAGGCTCGTATTGATGACAACAAACTCATTGATATGCTTATAAAATGGTGAGGAAAGGAGATTATCTTCAACCATGGTTCAAAGACTCGCCGAATCGGAGATGAGTCGGCCGAGTCATATCCGTCTCAGCCGCTCCGAGACGAGTCCGAGTCACGAGTCAGTCAACTTAACTCAGAGGAGACCAACTCGGCCGAGAATCGGAGTTGACTCGAAACGTATATTCACCCGTGACGAACATGTATAAAGAGAAAAAGGAAAAGAAAAAAAAGAAACTTACATTTCTCGCTCAGATTTGGAAATCGTCGCCGCCCCGATCGTCGCCGCTCAGATCTGGACTTCGTCGCCGCCCGATCGCCATCGGTTGCTCCTCCCCAGCCCCAGGTGATGTTCCTCCCTCTCTCGCCCTCTATTTCTCTCTCTCACCCGCTCTCTCTCCCTCTTCCCCCTCTCCATCTCCCGTCTCTGTCTCTTTGCCTCCCCTCTGTTTCTCTCCCCCCTCTCTCTCACCCGCTCTCTTTCTCTCCCTTTCCATCTCCCGTCTCTCTCTGTCTCTTTCCCCTCCCCCTCCATCTCTCTCCCTGTTCCGATCTCTCCCCTCTCCCCCTTCGAGGTATAAGAGAAGCAGATGATGATGATGGTGGTAAAGATGTGAGGGTTTTATCCAGTTCTAGTAGCGATGATGGTGAAGATGGTGATGATAATGATGACAATGATGACGGTGATGGCGGCGGTAGTGATGATGACAATAATGAGGGTAACAATAGTGCTGATGGAAGAACTTATAGTCCCGAAGGTCATATGCAAATGTTGAGTTTGACATCAGGCCAACATTATAGTGTGACATATGTCCATGACTACAGATCACAACTTGAGAGATATATGAGCACTAATATCGGTTTATCTACTTACTGCAGAGATGATTGTGATGATGATTTTGTGCTTCATCGCAATTCAATGTGGAAATAACTACATTAACATGTATTTATGACTGTAGTTTGTGCAATGTACTATCTTGTGCATGTATTTTGATATGCTTCTACCGATGACGCGTGTATTTATGCTTTCACTTTATGTATAGTGTGCTAGGTGATATGTTTTGGACATGTGATACATGAATGCGGATGTCTACATTTTTTTAAGATTTGTCGTGATTTTTTCAAAATTTTTTGAGCTTTCTCTGTAGCGTTTTGCGCGTATCGCCCGAGACCGATTCGAGTCGCCGAGACCGATCCGTCTCAGTGGCCGCCGAGTCGGCGGCCGAGACCGCGACTGTGAACCATGTCTTCAACCTCTCCGAGATTCAAAGCTTCGACTTCGTTGCATCTTCTTCATTGGATGCCATGCTTTCCATTCTCCTTCATCAGATGGAGGAAAGAGAAGAAGAGAGGACATGATGTGAATAGTGAGCAGGCTCTTGCCCTCTGGAGTCTGGTTGGTGCGTCGCATTAGTAGCTGTGAAGGACCTTTTACACTGCATTAGAAGCCATGACAGTATGCCGTCGTCAGAAGGGATGTGCGGACGGATGGACGAGCCTTTAATTTGCCCAAACCAATGGACGCTGGCTTTTCCCTTAGTGGCCTGGAGTTTCTCTGTTGGTGATCTGGAGTCTCTCCGTTCGGTAGTGGTACTCTCTTGTGCGGCTCCGGAGTGCAGACGTGATTCTATCGTCATCTTGCATGTCTTGCAGGCTTCAGTCTCCGGAGAGCTGTTGCCTCGCTCTCGCAGGGCTTCCTGGCGGTCCTTCTCATTCTTCTCACAACACAAAGGATAGTGGATTGCTTCAGCTTCTTGGTCTTCTCTTCTTCGATGCTGAGACCTTCGAATGGATATGACTTCTGGTGGACACGTCCCCAGAGTTCGAGGCGGGACTAGTTGGACGGAGGGATCAGAACATCTGGATTTGGATCATCTGTATTTCTTTTTCAAAGAGTAAACACAGAGATGTGATAGAATATCCAGTATTAATCTTGTTAGATGCAACATAATGTAATGAATATAATCGGAATAAAAGTGACTTATGTTTGGATCTTGCCTTGCTTGCATTTGCCATTGGTTTTTGGAATGCGCCTCTCTGAACCACTAATTTTCTGTCTCCGGTATGGTTGGTTGGGTACAGAGTGTCTTAGTGAGTTTGCGATATCGTCTCCGAGAGGGTAATCCCATTACAGTACCTGTAACTTCAGACTCCGAGTGGGGATACTCACAACGGAGGGTTTCGACTGCCCGTAGGCTAATCGAAGGGGGCCTGTAAGATGGTGCTTGCGTAATCGTCTCTGAGTGGGGGACACTCATAATAGAATGTACAAGCATTAGTTATTCTGATCAGTGAGGTGAGGACTCCGAGCGGGGCACACTCCCACAACAGAGGGTTTCGACTGCCCGTAGACTAATCGAGAGGGAGCCCGTAGGCTGGTGCTTGCGTTGTCGTTTCCGAGTAGGGGACACACCCATGTTATTCTGTCCTGAAGGCTCAGAGTGGATTTGGAGAGAATCGGTAATGCCTGTTTCTTGAAGGTGAGTTGCCCTCGATTCTGGTTACTGGCATGGGGCGGAATCTGGCGTTGCGAGTTCATGTTCTCCGTCATTGTCGCGTTTGATAGAGTGTTTGACATAACTTTTCATAGCCTCCTTCAACTGGATATAAGGCTGGGCCCGGGATAGGACTTTACTTATCCAAGCGACGTCATGCTTCAGCAGATGTTTGTATATGGAGTGAGAAACCTGCAGCCCATTGATGAACGTGAGTGCAGAGACATTTTCACTGCAGTTGGGAACCTTGGCGAGCTGGTTCTGAAAGTAGTCGATGTAAGACTTGAGGCTCTCACCTGCCTCATTTTGACGGAGAGGAGGCGGTGGTTATTCTTCTTAGCCTCCTGGTGAGAGGCGTATTGAGTGAGGAACACCTCCGTTATCTCTTCAAAACTGTGGAGCTAACGCGGTGGAAGGGAGTAGAACCAATACGAGGCCACGCTTGTGAGGCTAGACGGAAAGGTTAGACACATGAGTGGATCATTGCGAGAGTGGACCACCATCTTATCCCGAAGTATCTGATGTGTTGAAGTTGGTCGCTCGCTCCGCAGTAGTAGTCAAAGGTTAGAGTTGAGAACTTCTTCGGAAACTCACACTCTAAGATCTCTTCGGAGAGGGAAATCAAAGACTTTGACAGCTGTCAGTGTCAGTCTGCTACGGAATTACAGCTTTGCCTTCTGGATTCGCCTTTGGACCAGTTCATCGAGAGTTCTAATGTCGGAAAACTCCCCAATCTATCTATGAGTCTGGCTGCGCTGAACTCTCGTTTGGTAATGAGGCGGTTCAGCTTCGCTGTCGGAGCCGTCTTCACGCAGGGAGATGTTGGTCTGGGCCGCCTTAGATTCGTGATGGTCCCATCGCCATGCATCTCCCGCCTTTTGGGTTCGTCCTCTGATTGCGTTTGCGCCTAAGTGCCTTGGAGGGCGACGATTTGAGCCTGGAGTTGGTTGTTGAGTTGCCCAACGTCTCCTGTTCACGAACGACATTCTCGCGGTCGAGAGCTGCCTGCTCTCGATCGCAATCTGACAGGGATTGCTGCTTCTTCATCTGCTCATGTCGGCGAGCATCTGAAGAATTTGGCCTTTGTATAGCGGTGGTTGGGCGCTGGTGGCTATCCTTTGAGACGAGGAGCTGACGTCATTTGTGGTACGCTCGCGATCGGCGTTGTGTGGTGGACCGTTTCCAATGTTGATATTGGTCCTGCCTTTGGAAGGGGTGCCGTTGTGTAGATGATCGTCTATTTCTTAGGGGCTATCGATGCTAGGGAAGAGGTTTTTTTAGAAAGATTTGGTTGGAGGGGAGGGAGTGTAGGCTCAAGATCTCAATGAAAACACCAGTTTGTGGTGGATAAAAACTCGTGGATCAGAATCCGCCATAAGCAGTTGGATGCTCCCGAATAGACCTGTCAGCATACAAAAAGAAGGAAGACACCTTTCAGGTCAGGAGTATCAGTGTGGTGCCGTCTTAAGACCCTCGAGTATGAGAATCAATAGTTGGAAAGAAAAGGGGACTGACAGAGGGAAACTGCCAGTGTGGCGGGTGGACCGTGCAGAGGGAAACTGCAGGTGCTTAATGTTGTACTAGCGGAGGGAAACTGCTAGTGTAATGGGTGTGTGCGCTTTGAGAATTCTAGATGCGACCTCCCTTCTTCTTGGAGAAGAATGATAATATATACCTGACATGGATGCTGGCGTGGAGACGAAATTGGTGGATTGTTGTAACCGCACGATCTGTACCTGTTGAATTCTTCGTAACGGCTGCGATCACCTCTCTGATCTGTTGGAATCACATGCATGAATATTTATTGTAATGTATAACCACCCACGCTTATGTAGGAACGTTACACATTTTCAACGTGAGGGAGGATAGAGCTGGATGGAAGGCAAAGATTTTGGTAAACTACAGCCGGAAGCTTATGATTTGGACCGGAGATTTTGTACTGTGGAAGGCTTCGGAGTGGTAAAGGTCTCAGAGTGGTAAAGGCCTTGAAATGGCGGAATGCGGTTCCAGATCGGAAATGTCTTCGGGATGGAGGACAGCTCCGGGAAGGCCGGATGTGGCGAAGGCTTCGGGATGAACTCTGAGAGTTGTGGATGTCTCAGGGAACCCCTCGATTTTTTGGACACGTGTCATCATCCTGGTGCGCCTCTACAATTGTCTTAGATGATCAGCTGTGTGCTAGTGCATGTCCTTGGAATGAAAACCATGTGGCATGTACATATTTTCTGAGTTTTGTTAAAGCAGCAAGTGGACCATCAAAGCTGGAACAGATATTTTCTTAGCCAATATTTGATAAAATGTAGTACGTGCACATGTTCAAATTGGAGCGAATATATACTGATAATTTCCTTGTATCACTGTACCATTTCCTCTCTCAAGAAAAACTGTACCGGTATCACTATGTAAACAAGCAATGTGAAACCTCTGGCTCTGCTTGGAAAGTATTCATGATTTACCACACTAACCATAAACCCAAAAAATTCTTTTGGAAGTGAAGTAGAAACCACATTTGCACCTTTCTTCTATTAAATAATTCTCAACATTTACACTCAGGAACGTGCTCTAGATATGGACTTAAACATAAAGTAGTTAATGTTGCGCACGTCTGCCGTCCTCCCTTATTTGCCCTAACACTTATTTGTCTTAAACCTTTTTACGGGTCAAAACCTGCAGATATCTAGAAATAAAAACAGTGCACCAGGATAGATGTTCTTGAATAGTTTAAATAAGGCAGTACTTGGGTGTTCCCAAGCCAATTGCTTTGGGTCCTGGATTTATTGAAGTAGTGGAGGTGAGATGGTCAAATCAAGGGTTCATGGTTGCATGAAGTTTATGAAGATTAACTTTAGCTAGAGTAAGCAATATTTTGGAGTGAACAGTAAAAGTTGACCAAAAACATGAACAATGGAACTACAGAAATTTTCATAGAATTTACAAATGAATGGTGCGGCCACCTAAACTGTTGTAGCAGAGTTTGGAACCTGAAATTTATGTCATGGGTCTTAAAGCTGCTGGTATTTTAGTCATTAAAAGACCAAAAATTTCATTTTTAGTGACCAATATCATAGATGCCATTTTTTTATTATGCTAAGATTGGACATGTGTTCAGCGAACAGAACAGGTCAAGTGACTGTATAATGGGTCTGCTGCATGCTGGAAATTGTCACTGAAATTTGCAAGTCATTTATACAGAGATGCCACAGCCTAAACTGTTGTAATCCAGTCAGATTAGAGACTGAAAGTAATTTAATTGGTCTTGAAGTTGCTGATGAGTTACAGATTAAAAAATTACATGCCTATTTGTTGATGTTATAGATATCTCGAGTGGTTTGCTAATGCTGGTATGGGGCATGTATACAACAGATTGAACAGCTAACTTATAGCAAAATATGTAATGCATGTTGTGTAGATTGTGTAAAATAGGAGGGCATCTGATGTGGCTAAGTAAGTTTTTTGTGTAGATTTCCAACAGTCATGCATATTGAGGTGTTTCCATTGCTTTTGATCCTTTAGACCTGACAAACAAAGGCACATGTTCATATCTCAACTAATATAGTGGAAACACCCTTCGTGGGCTTTGGAATAGGGTAATTGTCACCCGACTTTGGGACATATTGTGCCACATTGCACATCCAAAGGAAGGGAGTGCTCCTGCAGCATCCCAGACTTTGAGACACGCTAAGAGTTATTAGTCTTATTTTCTTAATGTGGGTACAATAAAGTAATTGTAGGTATATTTATCATCATAAATTAATATAAATACACATGCGGTACAATCCAGGGTTTCATGCCCTTGCACTCTATTTTCTCATCTCTTTCTTCTCTCATCTCCTCTCCTTTCCTCTATATTTTTAAACTTCACTTGGTATCAGAGCAACTTGAGGTACTGCATATCATGTCCATCCCATGGATCGAACTCCGCGGTGAGTTCGACGAGGATACGGGGGCAGTTTTGATGTTGCGTTATCGTTCGTGGTTCGTCATTGCTCGTGATTGTTCATGGTTCGTTTATGAGATCCAAGGTTTCTACAGATCTCGTTGTTCGTGGTTCGTTACTGTCGTTGTGAGATCTAGGTTTTCTGTAGATCTCAGTTGGTTATTAATTGTGGTTTGTTGTGAGATCTAGGGTTTTTGAGATCTCGTGTTCTTGTTGCATCTGTAAGCTTGATGGAGACCGAATCTTCTAGCGAGGTCAGTGGTGGTGTGGTAACAATCATTTTAGTGTAATTCACAATAATGATGAAATAAGAAATCGATTACAGCTGTGAAACTCAATGGTGTGAACTATCTCGCCTGGTCTAAATCTATCAAAGTAGTAATGAGGGCAAAAAAGAAGTTGAAGTTTTTGTTGGAAGATCCCCACCTGAAATGGCAGTTGATTATGAGGAATGGATGAGTGCAGATGCTTATGTTATGTCGTGGTGTGGCATAGTATGGAGTCACACATCACCTCTAATGTTCAGTGGTGTGAGGCAACCAAACAATTTGGGCATCCCTTAAAGAATCATATTCACAAAAGTGAAACGTGGCCTGTACCTACGAGTTGTATGAGTTATTGTTTACCACAAAGAAGAATGAGAAACGTGTGAATGACTATTTGGTTGCAAAGAAGGCCTTGTGGGAATAATTGTTGCACTATCTAGTGACTAGTGATTTGAAGGAAACTCAGCGGCAGAAGGAGTTTCATGTTTCTCTTATCCTTGCTGGTTTGGGATCCTACACTTGAACCTTATAAAGCCCAAATCCTTGCTGGAAAGGAATTACCTACAGTAGCGAATACTTTCTTTCGCCTCAATCGTTCATTTTAGGACAGTTCTATGGTGTCGAGTAACGACTCTCTGCGTTGGTACTAGTGCTAGTGGTCGTGGTAGTGGTTCATGGTGAGGGGAACGTGGTGGTAGAGATGGTGGTTGTGGTGGTAGAGATGGTGGTCGTGGTCCATCATGAGATGCAATTATTGTGGCGTGAATAGTCGCACT
>JAVJIF010022626.1:0-35361 GCA_038442645.1 Agave tequilana
CCTCAGATTTGCTGCATTCCCATAGCAATCTGAGTGGACTACTAACCTGTATTTTTTATAAGTTGACTGAATTGCAAAGTTTAAATATCTATAGCTATTTATTTTCTTGTTCGACTCATTATACATACATTTCTAATTCAACAGTAAAACGTTGATTGTAAATGCTAAAAATGGTTTAGACTTTGCATTTAGGCACATGTCTATGTCTTTACATTTTCTATTTACTGTTGAAGAGTGCTGGAACAAAGGTATGTGTGCATAGCATTTAGTATAAGGTTCATTCTTATATGAAATATTGCTTGAGTGTTACTTTTTCTATATACTTGTATACTGCACTAAACTGAATTAAGGGTCTGTCCTATAAACAAGATAAGGTGGGAAAGTCATTACTCTTCCTTATCCCATAAATAATCTCCTCACTCACTAACCCAAGCCTGATTAAAATTGAGTAGACGTTGGCCCTGGGGACATCTCGGACTCAAATAGAAGACTAACCTAAGGGGAAAGTTGATTAGAATTTGACTCTTGTCAAATCGGTGTCAAAGGTTGGGGATTGATGAGGCAAAACCTCGAAGAACAGTGGTTTGGCATAATTAGGCCCGTTGCTTAGGCAAGGATACCTCCCATAGACTTGCCCCTACTTGGCCGATTAACTTGTGGTCAGATTCTGTAATATACACCCCGTGGACAGTCGAACTAGTTAGGAGTCGTCTAGGCCTAAGGTTTACCCAAACTTAGGTTAGATTTTTTTTCTTTTTTATTTGTTTGTTTATTTGCTTGTTTTTGATATTTCTTGTGTGATGTGGCTTATAACAACAATTTTTCTAATTTTAATAGTAATCCATATTACACTCCGACCTCTTTTGACTTGGATATTACCAACACAGCATATCATAACTTTAACCAACCAAGTGTGTTGGATTGCTCTTATTCGAATCAATACATGCCCAATCCCAATACTATAAATAAGACTGGAATAATCATCACTACTCTTCACAGAGTTAATGGGGATACAACTCCCCTGAGCCTTATTGTCAACCACCATTCCAACATTCAGCCTTTAATTTTTCTAGTCATGATCAACCAATAGAAGAAAATCTAAGGTTATGAAAAGTATAAAAGTCATGATTGAGTTTCAAGAAAAAAAACTGAAAATGATGGACTCACAATTCCCACAAGACTCCCAAATCTAAGATCCTTACTCCATGTTCCGAGTCCCACAACAAGAAGAAAAACCTATGGACTCAGACAGGAGTTTGAAAAACTGATTCAGTCTGAAAATAATTTTTTCCAATCTATCAATAGGTTAGAAGCACAAATGAGTCGTTATATCAACATAGTGAAAGATAGGAATGAGAAAACTCTACCGAACACATGTTCAACCATTCTCGATTGTCCTAGCCATATTGTTAGAAATGAAAAATCTTGGTGTCTTGGAGACTTTGATCAAGACTCAATTTCATCACAAAATTGAACTTAACCACTTTCAAACTTTGGACAAATTGGCAAGTTTTTCATTCAATGAGATTGAACTTGAATGTGAATGTGACTCCGATCTCCAATCTTGTGGTTCAGTTTCATCTTCGAATCTATATTGATTCTCGTATCATTACCCAATTTGGACCAATTTCTAGAGCCAACATTTATTCCCGTACCCATAAATTTAGAAAATGAATCACTAAATTTAGATAGTCATATTCCATTAATGGGAGAAGAATGTGAATTTCAATTCTTTGATTTAGACTCAACTCTTGAAACAAACAAACTCTCGAACGCAAAGTTGATTTTCCTGAGTTAGTAATGGTTCCTGAATCTATCACTCTTGAAGCAAATCAATTATTCTACCAAGTCACATTCTTTTGTTGGACATAGGTATTGACCATAAAGACTCAGTGATAAATTTTCAAGACTGGTCATGTAAAGGGAATAAGTTTCATGATAGGATCTTTCATGATCCTATTCATATTAGGGATTGTAATTATGTACATAGAAAAGAGGTCAATAAAGGTGGGTTCCGTGAACCACCATATTATCTTGATTGGGTAGCAACGTTTGACCCAATCCGACTACCATCGGAACCACCACCTTAAGGTAATATTTTCCTTCCTTTCTTCTTTTTCATGCATCTATGCATTTATTCATATATTGAGGATAATGCATGAGATAGATATGGGGGAGGGTTCTACAATAACATAGGTTTTCTTTTATTTAAAATAAAAAAATTAACATTTTTCTATCTTAAAAAAAACTTTTTGAAAAGAGAGTAATATTTTGACATATTTTTTTTATAAGAAATTAAGTAAATTTTAAGGAATAGGAGAATCATAATTAGGATTTCTTATACTTGTTCAAAATAAGATTATTTGTTTGATTTTTAGAGTTAGGAAGAAAATTTAGAAAAGTAATTTCGTCTTGATTTTACCTTGATGAAATATGCATGCTTTATACACTTACACACTTAGAGTTCAAAAACAAAGATTCTTATGCCTTATATAAAAAAAAAAAAAAATATATATTTATATCAAAAATCCTCTGATTAAGCTGGGTATTTGTGCTTTATAAATCATAAGTATTCAAGCCTAAAAGTGGTCCATATAATAAAATCCTTAGTTTTGTGGTCTTATTTGCTTGAGTCCTTAAATCCTTGGGGTGCTTTCTCTAACAGTGCCCTAAGACCGTCCGATTTGAGAGTCACTGATTTAAGGCTCATTACATAGGTAGATTAGAAAGGCTTAATAGAACTAAGAAATAATAGCATCAAAAATAAAATAAATAAATAAATAAAATAAGGCATAAGAGTTTAAGTGAAAGAACCTTTAGTCAAAATTTCACGGTCATGAAGGTGTAAATGACTTAGGGTAAAGTAAGAGACTAGATGAGAAATACAGTTTGACTCCTTATCTTGATTGATAACAAGTTTTTTAATAGCGACTAAGTTTAGGAATGAAATATTCGATTTTTCTATAACTTATAAATTACTTGAATTCTTACAATAATACTTCAAATATTTTCTCTTTTTCAAAATATTTTTCAAAAATACTAACACTTTTTTTTTATGATTTTGTAGGTGCAATCCACTGAAAACCCTCATGAGATAAAATTCGTCCTCTAGGGGTAACCTTGAGGTTTAACAGTTTATTGCACATGCTCAGTGCAATCATGTGACATGCGAAAGTGGTTTAATAAATTCTTAGATTTAGTTTTGATGTTTTGCTCGAGGACGAGCAAAAGATAGGTGTGGGGGTGTGATCACACACGTATGTTTCATATTTTCATGTCATATGTGTCACATTTCTTCATTTTTATTTAAATAGAACTCTGATATTAATGTATTTTCATGTTTAATGGCGTGTAGGGTAATTAAGGAAGAAAAAAGAGAGATAGACAGATTTATTCAATTAAATCTAAAAGTTCAAAAGAAAAGAGATCGATTCAAATTCAGAGGTTCTAAGGTCATCTTATCTGAAGACTGGGTATATCAGATAAGATAATATCATTCAAATTTAAAGAAAAATAGATAAAAGAAGACCCTATCATCAAATCTAAAGCTGAAATTCAAAATTTAAAGGAATAAATAGATAGAGAGAAGATTAACGGATGAGATGAAGCAATTTAGACTTAAATTCAGACTGGATAAATTTTAATATTTGAATCATAACTTTTGCTACCGAAACTCAAATCTGATGATTCAAAATGATCCAGAAAGAAGACTTAAAAGGCTACAATGCTTACGTTGACCACTATTTCTAATTCTATCGTTTGTAAGTTATATTCAGCAATTACCACGCCAACAAGCTGCAGATCAGAATTGAATATCCACATCAAATCAAGTTTGGAGATAAGGGGAGAGTTCAAATTCAGAAATAGCCAGCCCCCCTTATCTTTCGACTCATTTCCTTATCCATTTCTATCCTATAAATACCACCATACATCCGAGGCAGAGGGACGATCAAGCAGAGAGTAGAATAGATTCTTGTATAGATTTAACCTAGATTTTTCTTTCTCTTTTAATGAAAAAATTTATTTTCTTTATGTAACTGAGAGGAGAGAAGAATTTCAAGGAAGAATGAGAAAGGTGCTTGTACTGAGAGTGACACTGATGTAAGTATTCATCTTTTCTTTCATTGTTATTTAATCGAATCAAAAGTTACTTTTTTCTTCTTTATTCTTGTTTTCTTTCACTTCCTCTTTTGGTTTTTGATAAGTATCTAAGCGAATCTAGTAGCATCGGTATAGCCTTGTTGCGTGTTTGCCACCGATATTTCATGATGATGATCTCCTCCTCAATATTTTGTATCATTTCATTCTTGTTCGTCTTGATGATGTAATACAAATGGGGACTGAACTCGATCTTATAGATTATGCGTTGATTACCTCTGAAGTAAGGTAAACGCGCCAACGATCCATGGTAAGTCATCAATGAAAGAAGGTAAGTATTTCTTTTAGGTTTTCTTTCTTTTAATCCTTTAGTTTAGATCACCAACATCACCATCTCCCAACTCTTTTGTTCACTCTTTTTAATTTCTTTATATAAATCTATTTTCTAATTTCTCCTCCTTCTCAATCTACATCTTTCTTCTTAACTTAACTATAACTTAATTTTCTTTTCTTTTAAAGAACAAGAGAAGAACTTTAACCATTTTAATTAACTTAAAAGAGAACTTACAAAAAACTTCCATCGCTAGTCCCTCCTTGTGGATCATGACCCGCATAGTCACTCGCTATAGTGGTAGTATTGAGTACTTGCACTACCTATTATAAAGTTCTAAAATTTTGTATTTTCTGTGTGCAGGTTTGAACTCAATCAAATTTTGGAGCATCTGTGATATGCAAGGAACCTTCTTCGAGGTCCCAGCAAGACGTAAAGGGCAAAAACTGATTCTTTTTGGAAGAGTCGAGTCTAAACCAATGATTTGTGAATACTCAAAAAGCGAGATCGAACCCCTCAGTTTCTCATTACGAGCCAAATATACTCAAAATGATAGAGAACATGGGGTATGACCTAACAAATGGTTATGGCTTGAACTTTGGAAAAGGAAGGGAACTCTACTTCGGCCTTTTGTTCCCAGAGGGAAAACACCTGACTATTATCGTCGAACTCGGAGGGGGTTGGGCTATGTGTCAACTCCAATCCAGTTAGCCTCTGAGTCCGAAGAGTCAGTATATCATGACCACTCGTCAGGCACGTCATCGTGGGGGTCAGATGTCAGTGTCGGCAATATCTTTAAAGACCTTTCGGTGAACATGGTTTCAACAAGCCACCCAGAATATGGAGATGAGGAAATGACCCAATCATACATAGATCTCTAGATCAAACATCTAAACACTCTCTGGGATATTCGCTTTGAACAACGTGAACCACCTACAGAGGATAAGGTAACCCAGATTAATCTGGGAGATGAGGCTAACCCTAAGCCTGTATTTATAAGAGAAAACTTATCACCTCCCGAGAAAGAAGATCTAATATGTCTCGTGCAAAAGTATATAGATGTTTTCGCTTGGAACTACGAGGATATGCCTGGGCTTCATCCCCAGGTGGCTATGCATCACCTCAATATTAATCTAGATGTGACGCCCGTCAAGCAGCTGCAATGACGGTTTCGCCCAGAGATAATGAAAGCGATTCAATCGGAAGTCAAGAAGCTTATAGACTCTGGTTTCATCAGGGAAGAACAACACCCTGACGGGGTAGCTAATATCGTCTTGCCACCAAGAAGAATGGAAAGATCTGGGTTTGCATTAATTTCCATGATCTAAATGAAGCTTATCATAAAGATAAGTTTCCCCTTCCAATTACGGATGTTATGATCGACAACATATGTGGGTTTGAACGGATGTTTTTCATGGATGGATTCTCTGGATACAATCAAATTAAGATGTACCATGACGATGAGAAACATACATTATTCAGAACGTCACTAGGGTTGTATTGCTATACTGTGATGATCTTCGGATTAAGGAATGCGTAGGTGACATATCAGAGTGTTATGAATGCAATCTCTTATGAGCATATGCGCAAAATATTGGAATGCTACGTAGATAATATTGCAGTGAAAAGTCGTGCCAAAGGTGATCACATAGCAGATCTGAAGACAGTATTCGATATCATGCGGGCGCATCAATTGAAGATGAGCCCCGCCAAATCTTTCCTAGGGGTAGACAATGTCAAGTTCCTTGAATTTGTAGTGACATCTAAAGGAATCCACGTCGACCCAGATACAGTCAGCGCCATCCAGGAGATGCAACCTCTAAGAAACCTTAGAGAACTTAAAGGATTGCAAAGGTGACTAGCCTACATCCGAAGGTTTATCTCAAACCTCTTAGGACGTTGCTAACCCTTCACCAGATTGATAAAGAAGGGTGTCTCATTCATCTGGGACGATGCTTGCCAACAAGCGTTCGAGTAAATCAAGCGGTACCTCACGCATCCTCCTGTCCTTGCAGCTCTGGTGTTACAAAAACCTTTCTGATATACGTTCGAACTATGGATCATTCTCTGGGAGCTTTATTAGCCCAGAATAATGATCAGGGGCATAAGCAAGCAATCTACTACCTAAGTAGAACCATGATCGGAGCTGAACACTGATACAATCTGACCGAGAAAGAATGCTTGGCGCTGGTGTTCGCTATTCAGAAAATACAACACTACCTGGCAGGCCAAACCATACATGTCATATCAAAAATCAATCCTTTAAGATTGCTTATGATGAAGCCATCATTGCTGAATGGTCGAGTGATAAAATGAGCCATGTTGCTCTCCCAATATGAGATGCAATTCCTGCCACAAAAATCTGTGAAGGGACAGGCAGTGGCATACTTCTTGGCTGAACATCCAGATCCAAGAATAACCAAACTTTATGAATATCTCCAAGATGAGATCGATGAAGTTTGCATGACCCAGATGTCTTTCAAAGAACAAGTATGGCAACTCTTCTTCGATGGTGCATCAAGAACGAGTCTTCGAGGAAATATCATAGCAGGAGTGGGGGTAGTACTTGTCTCCCCACAGAACTACATAAGCCCTCGTGTATTCTTATTAACCGAGTCATGTTCCAACAATGTAGCGGAATACAATGCTCCTCTTGATCAGAATGCAAATTACCAATGAGATTGGCGTGAAAAATCTCAAAGCGTACACTGATTCAAAGCTCATCGTCAATCAAGTTCGCGCTGAGTATAAAGTCTGACATGAAGACTTAGTGCCTATCACAGCGCAACCATCCACATGGCAGAGAAGCTCAAAAACTTCTACATTGACCATGTATCTCGCCAGTAAAATGCGTATGCAGATGCACTAGCGTACCTCGCCACTTCCTTGGCCCTGCCAGCTAGAGCGACAGAGAAAGTACTCATCTACAGTCATCACTTGTACTGTCCGAAACTCACTCTTGAAGATGATCAAATACCAACAGGAGGCCTTCAAGTTAAAGAAGTTGTAGAGACTTCAGCAGGTCCAGAGCTCAGGGATTGGTGATTCCCATACATCGACTACGCCTTATACGATATATTACTCGACGATCCCAAAGAGGCGGCCGCTTTAGAAGGAAGGCCCCTAGATTCTACTATAATGCAATCACGCAAATATTGTATCACCGATCGCATGATAGAATCTTACTTTGTTTCCCGTCACCCGAAGAGGCACAAGAGGCACTCCAAGAAGCTCACGACGATATGTGCAGAGCTTACCAACCTAATCCAAAACTCGGAGATCGACTCAAAAGACTTGGGTATTATTGGACAAAGATGATCCCTGATGCCACCACTTACGCTAAGCGATGCTATGCCTATCAGATCTATGGAGACTTCATTCATCAGGCATCAGGACATCTTCATCCTACGACTTCTTTTTAGCCATTTGAGGTGTAGGGAATGGACGTGGTTGGTCCTATCAGCCCACCTTCATCCAAAGGATATCAGTTTATCTCCACTATAACTGATTACTTCTCCAAATGGGTGGAGACTATCCCTCTGAAAGAGGTGAGGATAGCTAACGTGATCAAGTTTATCAAACATCACGTAATCTACCGCTTTGGTGTGTCACGACAAATTGTCCATGCTAATAGGCCTCAGTACGTCAGCCAAGCTTTTCAGAGATTTTGCAACAATTTCAAAATTCAAAGTGTGTCTTCAACGGTATATTACCCAGCCGCAAATAGCCTTGCAGAAGCTTTTAAAAAAATCATTGGAAAGTTTCTCAAGAAGTTCATTTTAAAAAGTCAACGTGACTGGGATTATAAATTAGGTGAATGCTTATGGGCTTATCACGCAACAGTGAGAACCCCGACAAAAGCTTCACCATTCTCATTGGTGTATGGGTGTGAAGCCGTACTCTCACTGAAAATTCAGACCCCATCTCCACGTGTTGCTTTGACAACAGAGATGATGGATGAGGTGAAGTATTGACTGCGACTCCATGAGTTGGAAGCTTTGGACGATAAACATCTACAAGCTCAGCAAATCGAGCTTTATCAAGCTCAAATTTTCAGAGCCTTCAACAAGAAAGTTAAGGATCGGACTTTCAAGAAAGCGTCTTGGCTGTCAAGAGGCCAATGGTGATGACGCATAAGACGAAAGGAAAATTTCAACCCAAATGGGAAGGAATGTTTGTGGTAGAGTCAGTCTACTCAAATTGAGCATATCGCCTGATAAATCCAGAAGGCAATATACTTATGATACCGATTAATGGCAAATTCTTGAATCAATAGTACCCTTCATCATATTAACATTAAACTTCTGATCATTGGGTCAAGTATACATGACGCTTGCATCGTATGCATTCCCTTACAACGAAATTCTCGATTGATGACTATGCTCGGCTCAACCGAGCATAATAGTTCTCATTGGTCAATAACTAGTTGACTATGTTGTGTTCAGCACGAGCATAATAGTCCTTATTAATCAATAACTAGTCAACTATGTTCTGCTCAACATGAGCATAGTATTCCTCATTGATCAACAATTGTTCGGCCATGCTCTACTCACCACGAGCATAATGGTCATCATTGATCACTAATTATTCGACGACAAGGGGATCTTTCAGTGCTAAGTTAACATTACACCTCCAGCACACATTCCTGTTACATTAACATCAAATCTCTAACAGTTATCTCCTCGATTTTCTAAGTGAAAATGAGACTTTAAGTGCTAAGTTAACTTTAAACCTCTAGCACACATTCCTGTTATGTTAACATCACACCTCTAACAGTTATCTTCTTAATTTTCTCAGTGAAAATGATACCTTTCAGTGCTAAGTTAATCATTACCTCTAGTACGCAAAACAAGTCCCTATCAAGTTAACATCACACCTCTGACAGTATCTTCCTCTCCTATTCAGCTTCCTCAGTAAAGTTGTCCAAATTTTAATTACTAAGTTAAACATTACCTCTGGCAATCAAAACAGACTTGTTGACTGAGATATGACTTTTGCAAATAGTTTAACAGTACACTTGCAGAAAAAGTCAACAACTCAACCAGTTTAACAGTACACCGATAAGCAAGTCAAAGCTCAAAAAGTTTCAAACTGTTCTTTTGGATACTTACGATGATCTTCCCTGGATATTTCAAATAGTTCAACAGTACACTCATGAAGACCAGAATCCAGACAAGATCAAGCTCAGGGCATCTCAAAAGATTGCTAGTCCAATCACGAAAGCCCAAGGCAACATAAATTCCAAAGTATTTTGAAATTCGTCCCAGTTAACTGCGGAGTTTTGAAAACTTTGTAGAGAATTCTGTAGGCTGTCTAAAAATTACTGAAGACTAAGCCTCAGACACGGGCTTCATGCTAAATGTGAGAGTTGCGTTTCAACCCAAACGCGGCTCTCGCGTCCTTTATCAAACGCGAAGGTCGTGTTTCAGTCCCAAACTCAGACCTAGGGCCTTATGTTGACATGAATGTCACGTTTCAACTCAAGCGCGGATGTCGCACCTCAACAACCACGACGCGAGGGGCGTGTTTTATGCCAAACTCGATGGTCATGCTACTCTTTAATACCGGACCTCAGGTAGCGTTTTAACATCAAAACGCAAGGTTCGTGTCCAACGGCGAGGTCCGCGTCCAATGAGACCCATGTTTCTGATGTAACAGACAATAGTTACTAGGTCAATTAATACTCACTTTCTCTTCACATAATGGGGCATAAATCCCCATTATGGAGAGATTTAAGAGAGCAGTTATCCCCTTGAAACCCCTATAAATAGCTATGAAAGTTATGGGCTAAAGAGAGTGGAACCCAAGAAGCCAAAGGTTAGAGGAGGAGAATCTCTAAAAGGCACACTTGATGCTTGAAGCTGGATAATCATAGAAGGCTGAAAGCTAAGCACAAGGCTGCTGAACCCACATTGTGTTGAGGAGAGAACTCTATAAACTTGCTAAGATCAAGTTGAGTTTCTAATCTCTTTGAGATTTTAGCCACTGATTAAGATTTCATACATGACCAGTGCGTTTTCAATGAGAGCAAGAAGAAGATCCAAAAACAAGATTCTGACTCAGCTCATCAACGGAGAATAATAATCACTCTCTACCGCTATATGAAAAACTCAGACTTAAACAAAGAGAAGATCTAGATATTCTCCTCTCTTTTGTAATCGGATTGAATCCGTTGTAATTTTCATCCATTCAAAGAATTTTACTTCAAGTTTTTCTGACAAAATAATCATGTTTATCAAAAAAGAAACACAAGAAAAGAGAAGGAAAAAAAATAAGAAGTTTGCATTCAGAACACAAAGTCTTTTTCTTCTGCATACTACTGCAAATGTGGGAAAATGTGACGGCACTTACATTGTCGTTTTACTAAACAAATGATGATATAAAAACTAACCGACGCTAAATATAATATGTGGGTCCCACCTTTCCCAGTCAGAGTCAACGCCTTTTCTTGACTGGATTTTCGCATCAGTTCTTTAAAAGAACCATCGCAAAAATCAAAGATATGGCGTCGGCTCCTATAAAAAACTGAAGCTAAAAGTCGAGCTAAAAGTCAGGCCCGACTTTTAGCATCGGTTCTTTAAAGGAACCAATGCTAAAATTCAAGGCTTGACTTTTCACATTGGTTCTGTGTAGAACTGACATCATAGATCGGCACCCCCAACAATTAACCCCGACCCCACTGTAGAAAGCTCTAGTAAAGCCTTAACTCTTGCTTTTTTCCTTCTCACATCTCTCTTCGGCCTTGATCTCCCCTCTTGCGCCGCTCTCTGCCACCTTGATCTTACCCTCATCACCCTCATCCTTGTCGACAATGATTCCGCCACCGCCACCGCCACCGAGGCCCTCACCCCTCAAGTTCATGCCCTTCTATCTCTCCGACCATGAACCCTTCTCTGCATGATCTCCCCGCCCTCATCGCCTTGATCTCCCCCTTATCGCCCTCGTCCTCACCGACAACGAGGCTCTCGCCTATCTTGAGGCCTTTACCGTCTTGATCTCGCCCCTTGTTGCCTTGATCTCATCGCCCAAAAAAACCTGTCGCTTTTGAGCCCTCGCTGACCACGAATGGCCCTCTGCTGCCTGATCTTTTCGCCGCGTTGATTTCTCTGACCATGAATGATCCTCTTTTCCTGCAGCTTCGAGGTAATCACTGCATACTTTTTTGAAAATTTATTCAATTGAATGTATTGTGCTTTATATTAGGGTGAAATTATGAGTGGTCCCAAGTTTCTTATTTGTTGGATAAATTATTTTTTAGTGGTCCCAAATTGCAACTATAAGTTGGCTTGTGTATGTATGTTTACGTTGGTTATTTATTAACCAACATTAAAGCTCCACTTTTTATATTGTAGTGGGTACACAAATTAAGTATGAGTGGTCCCAGATTGCAACTATGAGTTGGCTTGTATATGTGTTTTTACGTCGATTATATATTAACTAGTGTTAAAAGCTTGACTTTTTATATTATAGTGGACGCACAAATTAATTATATGTACTCTTTAATTACATATTATGTATATTGTAAATAATTCAATTTTTTATTTTTTTATGTCCATGCTAGATAAAGACGGATAGAAAATAGATGATTGCAAATAGGTTAAGTCTGATATATTGCAATGGTGTAGAAGGTATTAAGTATCCGTGTACAAGATGTGTTTGTGTTGATAAAGTTACAGTTGAAATATTAAGTGATTACATATTCATTAATAGGATTGATCAAGAATATACAAGATGGATATGGTATGATGAGAGTATAAAAGAATATATACCTATTAATTTTGACAAAAGAAGATGTAATAAAAAAATAACTATAATGAGGGCGATAAATTAGAAGACATGATGCAAGATATAGAAGAAAAATTTATGGATCGCCCCAAAATATTGGATAGCTTGAAAATGATGCAGAAATATTTTTATATGTTAGTTGTTTTAAGTTTACTATGTTATCTGCAGTATTGAGATTGTACAATTTAAAAGCGAAAATGGGTGGAGCGATCAAAGTTTTACAGCCTTACTCCTACTTTTGAAAGATATGCTTCATGAGGATAATGAACTTTCAGATTGTACGTATGAGGTCAAGAAGATATTGTGCTCTATTAGTATGGATTATGAGAGAATACATGCTTGCTCTAATGATTATATTTTATATCAAAATGAATAGAAAGTTTAGGGATGTCCGGTGTGCAGGAGGTCAAGGTACAAAATAAATAAGAAATCTTTGGCTAATGTGTTATGGTATTTTCTGATAATACCTAGATTGAACGTATGTATAGGAATGCAGAATTTGTGAAGAGTTTGACGTGGCATTCAAACGGGACGATTATTAATAATATGCTTTGATTCTCCGTATGAAAAATGATTGATTTGAAGTTTTCTGAATTTGGGTATGTTTTTGTTTATATTCCTTAACAGGCATATGGATTCATTAGGCAGTAGTCCAGGAAGAAAGACTCGATGTGCCACTCGCATGAGTCACCTGCCCAGCATGAGACGTTTGAAAAACAAAGTGGTTGTTGAATTCAACGATTTGAATCAGCCTATTGGTGATATTGGCACACAAGTGCAAAGTTATCTTAGAGCCATTACTCGTCAAAATGTCCTTATCGATATTCTGGATTGGCGCCAGGTTTCCAAAGAGTCAAAGAACAATGGGATGACCTAACGAAAATAGTTATTATTTAATTGTCTAAATATTATTTTAATATGTGTGACTTATTGCAATCTGTATTAGAGATAGAAGAGTGTCAGAAGAAAAGCTTATTAATTTAGGCCGAAAATAAATAGAGACACTTCAAGAACAATTTAATAAGGTGTTACCTTGCTAAAGATCTAACTAAGTATTTACCAGAAATCTATGCTCATTTCATTGATCAAGACATTTGGGACCGGTTTATGGCTTATCGTACAACTCAAGAGTTTAGTGTATAATTATTTTGTAGATTATCATATTCAAAAATAAATATTAATAAATATTTAATAAATACTTTTTTTTATAATAGGTCTTGGCAGATAAGATCTTGAGATTCAAAAAATTTAAATGCCAGCACAAATTTGGGCGCAAGGGATATGTGCGCCTTGAAAAGGATATGGTAAGCATATGTGATATTTGTTGAATTTTAATGTTTACATAATATTTTATGGATTAAGACTTATATGTTTGTATATTATTTTGTAAAATAGCTTGCTCAGAAATCAGCAGAGCCATCAAAGGATGATTCACCATTATAGTCCACAATTCCTCGACAGCTAGGCTGAAACGAGATAGTTCATACATTAATGATGACGCTGCAACCATTGTTACAAAAATTGTAAGTGCTTGTATTTACAATAAAATTGTCATTTAACAATTTTTATTTAAAAAATATTTATAAATGTGTTAACTCTCAATTATTTTCCTAGGAACGACTTACCAATCAGTGAGTCATCCAGCTGGGAGAGACGACATATTAACATTGGAATTGAAAACTCCCGAGAATTCCATTCGTGTTAGAGGTGTTGGAGAAGGGCTACTTTTATAAGCTTCTTCTGCCAATCTCATCGACATCATTCTGCTAGTTATGACAAACATGGAGATGATTGCATATATGAATGCACAGTTTCAAAATATTAGACAAAGCATTATAGAAGATATCAGAGAACATGTGCAGTAAGAGTACCTTCATTTTTCGTATCAGTCTCGTTTGTCCCATGTCCACCTCATAACGGAGATGACAGTTGCTCAGTTTCAAGACACGAACCGAGATTTCACAAGTAATCTGATTTATTAATTGTAATTTTTCACCGGGTATTTTGTTAATTAATATTTATTTTGTTATTTCATGTACATTAAATAACAAAATTCATGTTTATATTAATTGTAATCTTATTTTATTAATTCATGTTTATTAATTTATATCACAGGGTGATAATCTTATGTGTGAATTGGTTATTGATCCCCATAAAGTGGCTGTGGTGCAGGGATATACTTATGAATGTCAATTACTTCACGGTCGCCCACTTGGATAGGATTGCTATAGAGTGTCCATCGTGACGCTATTGGACTATTCTGCACTATTATCATTTTCACTCAACGATATCATACTGTCGGTAAAGCTTTTGGTACTTATGTGTCATGGCCAAGGAGACTTGTCATTTTGAATCCACAAGTATGTTATCAAAATTAAAGTACGTATTTTGATTTTATAATTAATTAATGACAATGGTACCATGACGACAATAGCTAAAAGGGCTAAAGGGAAGGAAGTGGCACCACCTATGGCTGCGGAGAGCATCCTCACATATCAGTCGGACATCTTACCATAGCCTACTAGGGTAAAAAATAATTCACAATTCAAGACATTGGAGATGTTTATGAGTGTGATGAGTGAAGATTACATCATTTCAGTATCCAAGCCGAAAATAATCATGGAACACTATCACATTATTTTTATTGACAAGCATGAGATCACTTAGCTTGGATCCAGAAATGAGATAGACAGGTCTACTATTTTCATTTACATTAAGTAAATCATTAATATTTATTAATTTTTTAAAATTTAATATTTCTAAGTTTTATAATTGAGAATTTGTGATTTTTTTAGATCTTTATATAACGTGTGTGAAAGCGAGAATAACTCAAGATTGTGATTTTATTTGCTGAAATTACACCGTCATCGTCATGGGTACAAAGGCTAGTGATAGAGTTGTAAAGGCCAAATATATCGCAAACACAATGCAAGGATCCATACCCGAGCGCTTGTTCTTTGTGCCACATAATAGGGATAAGTAACTCATATTTTTTAATAAAATTTAATTGTTATTTTTATTTAATTTTTGCATATGAATTTTTTTTATAGATCACATTGGGTATTGTGCATGATGGACCCTTACAAGTATATTGTATATTAGTTATGTTTGTTGTGAGGTAATGTGCGAGATTATATTAAGACCGTGATTAATATATGAGTGTGTAATAATTGTATTTTTTCGTTAGCTCTATTAAAAAGTTTTAATTTTCATTAAAATGTGAGTATTTAATATTCTAAATTTATGAAAAGAGCCCTCTTCAAGTTCATCTCAACAAGTGAAAATCAAAGTGTACAGCCTTCACAGAAACCTAAAGAGAATATTATTAAGGTATTTTTTATTTAGTATTTAATATTTTTTAAATTATAATATTTAAACTATTTATGTATTAATATATTGCTCATGTTTCTTGTAATGTCATTGTCAACCTGATAGCATTCGGTGGGATACTATATTATGGGATTATGTGAGATATTATCCATTTTAAATTAAACGTTATTCCAAATAAGGTATAATTCTCTGCATTCGATTTTTTCTTTTTAGTATTAATTTAAGAAAAATATTTTAATATGTTTGCAGTTCAATTCTAGCAAAACATATACGAAATATGAAATTAATGAAACTCAGGAGGACTGGGTGGATATTTGTTTAAATCTTTTTAATAGTAAATATTTTTGTTAATACTTTAGTTTCTATATCCTTTAAGTCGGACACTTATGATAATAAAGTTTTCTCATTCTAATTACAGATTAAATCTCAAGAGGAAGAGTACAAATGGTGTTATATATACAAGCTTCAGAGTAGTACAAATGTTATTGTATATAATTTATAAGGATGCCAAGTAAAACTAGCTTCACTCTCATTTTGGTACTTATTCAATTTGGTGCATGTTGTTTTGGTATTGAATTTTTATTCGGGATATATATATATATATATATATATATATATATATATATATATATATATATATATATATATATATATATATATATATATATATATAAGAGAGAGAGAGAGAGAGAGAGGAGAGATAGACTTGTGTCCTTCCAAAAGGATTTGAGACTAATTCC
This sequence comes from Agave tequilana, assembly GCA_038442645.1. Taxonomy (NCBI): domain Eukaryota; kingdom Viridiplantae; phylum Streptophyta; class Magnoliopsida; order Asparagales; family Asparagaceae; genus Agave; species Agave tequilana. Next base: position 16,285 of record JAVJIF010022626.1, read on the forward strand.
TTCCAATTCAAACACAACTCTCCGACATTCAAATACAAGATCTACTCTGTTCAAATTGATCTATATTATTTCAAGTATCTATAAACTAAAAATCAAGCGTTTTGAATACTCTTTATCCATCCATCAAGTGGCGCAAAATAGACGGCCGAAAGTAGTGAGTTGGTTAGATCTATGTCTTCGACATACAAATTCTTGATCCGGTCATTTGATTATGATCTAAATATTTAAAAACTCCTACAAACCAATTTTTGCTAGGTTTTAAATGTTTTACACCGTTAAGCTAACCAACTCACTATTTAGCACGTCAGTTTTTTCCCCTACTAGATGCATGGGCAAAAAGTATTCAAAACACTTAATTTTTTGTATAATATCCCTAACTTAAAATACTGTATTTTTATTTTTTTTAAAGTATTTATTTTGATTTACTAATTATTTTATTAACTTGATTTATAGTTAATATTATTATTAAATATACAAAATTATTTTGAGATAGTAAATGGTAAATTTGGCTCTATATTTATCATTATTTTTCATTAACATTTTTTACTAATTATTATTATTTTTATTTATATTAGTTATTAATATTAGTAGTAGTTATTTTCATTATTATTTTCTTTCATTATGATTATTATTTATTGTTATTATTATTAGTATTATTATTATTAATATTGTTGGTGTTTATTAATTATTATTAGTGTTAGTATTATTTTATTTATTTATTTAATAGTTGTATTAATATTGGTTGTGCTAGTAGTTAATTCTATTATTAAATTATTATGATAATTATTTATTTTTTTATTTAGTGCTACTATTATTGTTGTTAATATTAATGATATTATTATGATGTATTGATATTATTGATTGTTGACTATTATTATTATTAGTAGTACATTGTTATTAGCATTTTAATTGTTATTAGTGTTTATTACTATGGTTATTACTAATTACTATTATTGTTGTTATTATTATTATTAATCTTATTATTTCTATTTCTCTCATATTTGCATCCCATACTCATTCCCATTTACTTAGCTAACCTATATACCATAAACTCAAACCAATTAACCCAATTTAATCTCCTATTTATAATCCTAACTCTAAATCTAACACAAACCCTAATCCCCTTCATAATTATTTTCTTCCCCTCCTACAACCTGCTGTTGTCCCCATCTTCACCTTCCTCTCCATGCTGCCTATCTCCACCATAGGCCAAACACTCCCCTTTGTCGTCCCATCTCCCCTTGTTGCGCTCCACGGCTAGCAGCACCTCTGTTGGCCCAATGGCCTTCCACTCTAGTTTTGATGATGATCAACACTCATGTAGTTATGTTTACTAATATTCTTGTGTTTCTAAGTTTCAGATCATTAACAGGATATTAGTTGGTGATTAGCTTCAACAAGATGATTAGAAGCTATTCATGATGATTCCGGTGCCAAAGCTTAAAGATCATACCTTTGCACTTGGAGAGTCACGGAGTTTTGGAGCAAGTCTACTTGGAGATGAAGATCGTCAAGAAGACTTAGGTATCCTAATTTAGATTATGAGTTTTAGATCCATTTGTAAAGCTTAGTATAGTTGATATGCTCAAGTGCACAAACACACACGTTTTATGTTTTGATATTTGGTTTTCATGAATAGTTTGATCAAAACAAGTTTTCATGATTTATATGTATAGTAGATGTTTTCTATTTATACATACATGCTTAACTTATAGACAAACTTATTTTGACGTTTCTATTCATGTTTTGGAAAAATCAAAGTTTGATAAAATACAAGTTTTGTTTATGATAAAATTGGCAAGACACAAAAATGAATTGATATGATTGATATATGTCTTGAAATTTTATCACAAGTTTGGTTATCAAAGTAAAATGATAAAACAAGTTTTAGAAAGACATGTTTTTTAGAAAAACAGTTTTTATTGTGATTAAAACTATTTTTTAGATTTACTGTGAATTTATGGGATTTTTATTGAGTGAAAAGACCTATTTTCAAATCCCGTATCTGTGCAGATCTGCACTGTGCCTGCCAGGCCAGTTCGGTCGACCGGACCGGTCGACCGCACCAAGTGGCCGGTCGACCGGGTCGGTCGACCGATGTGCACAGACGTGCACGCTGGCTACACATTGTAGTCGGTCGACCGGACCGGTCGACCGAGTTGAGAGTTCAACTCAGGATGTTTCGGTCGACCGGGCCGGTCGACCGCTAGTGCCCAACGGTCACTTTTCTGACCGTTGGCGGTCGACCGGGCCGGTCGACCGACGCCTGTCAGAGCTGCCAGCTCAGCTCTAACGGCTAGTTTTCTGTTTGGCCTATATAAACTCCATCTCTTTGGGGATTTTGGCCAAGTTTTTTAAGGAGAAAAATTTCTGGTTTCTAGAGGTTTTAAAACAAGTTTTCAAAAGTGTTTGGGCTTTAATTCTTCAATCTTTATTGTTTTAGGTTTTTGAAAAAATCAAAGAAAAGAATATTTTGGGAGATTTGTCTTGGTTTTCATTCTATATCTTGAAGATTAGATAGTTTTTGATGATTTCGTGTTTTAAGGATTAATTGAGCTTAATGAAAATATTTTTCATGATTATGATCTTCACATATTATTTGTACACTCATATCTATTGCTCATGTTTTGTTTCTCATGAGTTATGCTTTATTGGTTAGAGTGATGATTATCATGTGAATTTCATTTTTGTTTTATTCCTTGCTTGAAGGATTTCGTGCTAGTTAACAAGTTTTCCATTTAACTAGTTGCGGTATTCTTCATATGGTAGAGATTTTCAAACAAAACTACATTTTCAAATCTATTTTTGAAAACCCCTACCATCCAAGGGCGGTAGGATGGGAGATCATGTTCATATATGCCCTAAATTGAAAATCTTTAAAACTTGAATTATGATTGGGTGGTAGATAATATGATGTATACACTTGAACTTATTGTTATGTCAATTGGTATCATTGAACTCTTTCAATTGGTATCACCTGATCTTCTTGTATACTCATATATGTTTTGTATGTATGTATGCTTTAAATTCCAAGTATATCAATTTCTATTGGTATCTATTTTTCATACATATATATGTTTGTGTTTATGCTAGTGCTTGAGTTTCAATTTTGTTTAAATTGATTACTTTTAAATTGTTATCAAGACTATGCATATTTTAGTTTGTATTTCATAAAGGGGGAGCAAATTTGATTTTGTATTTCAATTGGTATTTGTACTCCCACACTTTATGATTAAAAGTTGTTATTTTAAACATATGGTATCAACATCAAATTATATGTTTTAAAAATGAACAATTCTTACAATTGGTATCAATGTTTCTATGTAAAATCTTTTCAATTGGTAAAATATTTACAATTGGTATCATATTTAAGAAATTCAAAATTTGTTTTGGTTTCAAGATTCATGTTTAAGAATTCAAGACTTATGTTTAATTACAATTGGTATTTCCAAATTTTGTTTAAAGAAAATATTCAAAGTTTTGATTTGTATTTCCTATATGCAAGGAGTGCTTAACATCTCTCTTACATATAGATTCATGTTGAGTATATTATAAATTGAGGAGCTTGACAACTCTTCTTTATATGATATACGTGTGTAGGGGGAGCTTCACATCTCCTCTTATGCATTACATAATATGTGTTATGTGAATTGGGGCTTGTCATCCCTTCTTCATGTAATGCATATGTGTAGGGAAGCTAACTTAGCGTCTTCCTCTTCATGAATGTATATAACATATAACATATATTGATTCTTGTTTATTGGTATCAAGATGCTTCATTGACATATTTTTAATTGATATCATGTTTGTAGTCACCCCTTATTGATTTTGTTTTTTTGTTTTAGACAAAAAGGGGGAGAACATTATTTGCATTGTTTTGATTGACCAAAAAAAGGGGAGAAAGATTTTTACCCCTCATTTTATCTATGGTTTGATTGTTTACCCCTTTGTTGATGATTGACAAAAAGGGGGAGAATTATTTGAGAGTTTAACATGCATATATAAAACTCAAATTACTTCTATGCATGATTGGTACATGTTTTATATGCATATATTATGTTTTAATCTCAAGAATATTAAGTTTAATTGATATATAGAGTTTGCTTTGTAATTGGTATCTAGAGCTTATTTTGTTTTGAATATTCCATTTGATATCTAGAACCATTTATTGTTTATGCATATGCATGTTTCATGTTTAATATTCATTGCATATATTTATTGTTTATCCCTATGCATGAGTTAAGGGGGAGCTTCTTTGAAGCTTAACTTTAATCCATGCATATATAACTCCATGAGTTTTGTCATCATCAAAAAGGGGGAGATTGTTGGCCCAATGGCCTTCCACTCTAGTTTTGATGATGATCAACACTCATGTAGTTATGTTTACTAATATTCTTGTGTTTCTAAGTTTCAGATCATTAACAGGATATTAGTTGGTGATTAGCTTCAACAAGATGATTAGAAGCTATTCATGATGATTCCGGTGCCAAAGCTTAAAGATCATACCTTTGCACTTGGAGAATCACGGAGTTTTGGAGCAAGTCTACTTGGAGATGAAGATCGTCAAGAAGACTTAGGTATCCTAGTTTAGATTATGAGTTATAGATCCATTTGTAAAGCTTAGTATAGTTGATATGCTCAAGTGCACAAACACACACGTTTTATATTTTGATATTTGGTTTTCATGAATAGTTTGATCAAAACAAGTTTTCATGATTTATATGTATAGTAGATGTTTTCTATTTATACATACATGCTTAACTTATAGACAAACTTATTTTGACGTTTCTATTCATGTTTTGGAAAAATCAAAGTTTGATAAAATACAAGTTTTGTTTATGATAAAATTGGCAAGACACAAAAATGAATGATATGATTGATATATGTCTTGAAATTTTTATCACAAGTTTGGTTATCAAAGTAAAATGATAAAACAAGTTTTAGAAAGACATGTTTTTAGAAAAACAGTTTTTATTGTGATTAAAACTATTTTTTAGATTTACTGTGAATTTATGGGATTTTTATTGAGTGAAAAGACCTATTTTCAAATCCCGTATCTGTGCAGATCTGCACTGTGCCTGCCAGGCCAGTTCGGTCGACCGGACCGGTCGACCGCACCAAGTGGCCGGTCGACCGGGTCGGTCGACCGATGTGCACAGACGTGCACGCTGGCTACACATTGTAGTCGGTCGACCGGACCGGTCGACCGAGTTGAGAGTTCAACTCTCAGGATGTTTCGGTCGACCGGGCCGGTCGACCGCTAGTGCCCAACGGTCACTTTTCTGACCGTTGGCGGTCGACCGGGCCGGTCGACCGACGCCTGTCAGAGCTGCCAGCTCAGCTCTAACGGCTAGTTTTCTGTTTGGCCTATATAAATTCCATCTCTTTGGGGATTTTGGCCAAGTTTTTTAAGGAGAAAAATTTCTGGTTTCTAGAGGTTTTAAAACAAGTTTTCAAAAGTGTTTGGGGCTTTAATTCTTCAATCTTTACTGTTTTAGGTTTTTGGAAAAATCAAAGAAAAGAATATTTTGGGAGATTTGTCTTGGTTTTCATTCTATATCTTTTGGAAGGATTTTCCCAAGTGATTTTCTTTGTTGCTAGTTTTCCAAACACCTAGTTTTCCACACTTGAGCTATCTTCTATCCTAAACTATTAGGATCTTTGTTTTGTGGAAAAAGAAAGAAAAAGAGAGTTTGTGGTTTTGAACCACTTGTTGTAAACCCTCCTTTATTTGTTGTATCCCTCTTAGGTAGAGGTGATCGGAGTGGTATTGGTTTGCTCCCTCTTCGGTAGAGGTGGAGTTTGGTTGTGAGCCTCTTCGGTAGAGGTGTGTGGATTGGTTGTTGTATTGGCTACGGGCCAAACCCCTCGGTTGTGAGGAGGTTGTTGTTTGAGAGAGGAGTTTGGTACTCCTAGTATTGTAAGAAATCCTCTTCGGTAGAGGTTCCCTCGGTGGGAGTTGAGATAGTGGAAATCCTACACGGTGGTGTAGGCGGGGATGTAGAGCAAGGTGCTCGAACCTCGAAACAAATCTCGTTGTTTGTGATTGCTCCCATTGTCTCTCTAACTCTCTCTCATTTACTTTTTGCAAAGCATCATCCTTCATATCATACCATATTTGCTTGAGTTGTGCATAATTCATATTGCCTTGCATTATTTCATATTGCTATATCCTTTATTGCTTGGCTTGATTGTGTGTGCACATTGTGAATTGCTTGTGTGTTTGTGCATCACCTATACTCATCCAACAAGAGCTTCACATAGCGCCTCAACCCATATCTAGGGGAATCAAGAGGAGTTAGTCCAGAGCCTCGCAAGGGGAATTCGGCTACACTTGTTGGATTGTATTAAGTGAGTTGCAAGATTTGCATTAGCTTCCGCATTTAGCGCACTTAGTTTGCATTTAGTTTCTTAGATTAGCACTTACACCTATTCACCCCCCCCTCTAGGTGTTTTTCAATTGGTATCAGAGCTAGTGCTCCTGATACTTAGGCTTAACATCCTAGGAGTGAGATCCATTTGCTTGCTAATCTATATTTGCATTTGTTTGCTTGTTTGCACACATATAGTTTACCATGGACTTCATGACCCCACCTAGCTATGATCCTTCCAACATTGATATTTGGAAGTATAGGATGTCCATGTACCTAAAGACCCTAGGTTTGCATGTCTTCCTTGCCGCCACCAAGAGATGTTATCTTGGTGATGGTAATCATATAGGGGCCAATGCACAAGCCCTAGAGGCTATTAGAAGCACACTTCCTAAAGATTATCTTTTATGTGTTTCTAATCTTGATTCCGCTTTTGCAGTGTGGAACAAGTTGACAACAACCACCACCTCCAAGCTTCAATTGCCAATCCAAGAAGAGGAATCTAGTGGAGAATCCGATCCACAATGCTTCATGGTCCAAGGGAATGACTCCCTTGAGGTACATTCGGAATCTCAACTAGATAGTAATGATTGTGCCAGTTCTTCAAATGATTATGTTGATCCTCATGCTTTGAATGAAGAACTTTCCATTGTTTGTGAAAAACTAATAGAAAAATATAATTTGTTGAAAAAGAAAAGTCTAGGCATTAATAATGATAATAAGAATTTGATTGCTAGACTTGATGTTGTTTTGCAAGAGAAAGAGGAGATTGCTAATGAGAGGGATTCATTAAAATCTCAACTTGGTCTTGCACTTAAAGAAAATAAGTTTTTGAAAAATAAAAATGATTGTCATGTTCTTTTGAAGAAAAATGAGAACTTGTCTTCAAAAGTAGATTTTGTTTTAAAAGAAAATGTTGATTTGAAAAACAAAATTTTTTCTATTTCAAATGATTTAGATGTATGTTTAAAGAAAATGATGTTTTGAGAAATAAGATTGATGCACATGTTTGCCATGCTAGGGTAGTATCACACACTTCACCTATTGCATGCCACACTTCTTCTTCTAGGATTAATGATGATATTTGTATGCTAAAGAAGAGAGTAGATTGTTTGGGCTCCACTATGAGCCAATGTGCTAAGAACCATACACGCTTGGAATCCTTGGTTCGAAAGAAACAAGTTCCAACTTCTATGCATGCACACCCTCCACGGCATACACATGCTCCACACGGACACACTCCTCACATGTATGCTCATGTGTACACTTGTACACATTGTGGACGTAAGGGCCACCTTGCTAAATTTTGTTTTGATAGATTAAATATTGATAATTTAGCAAAGAAGTTTGTTTGGGTTAGAGAAGGGACTAACCCCCATGGACCCAACAAGATGTGGGTACCAAAGACTACCCCTCCTATTATTTATGATGTAGGTGTGGGCTCTCACATGACGTGAGAGTGATGACACCTTGGAGTGGATGCGTTCCGGACTTAAAGGAAATCATATGGATGCATCACTTTCAAGGGATGGTTTGGTGGAGAGGACCACCATGCTTTGGAGACAAGGAGAGTTGCTTCTTCGGTTTTGGTAACAATCCTTTACTCCCATTTATTGTTTACATGCTTTTAATATTCATTGTTTATAGCATGTTTTGATGTCTATGGATTAGTATGTTCATTCCATGTTTATTAGATCCTTTACATACATATATAGTATTTGAGACACACATGCTTATATGAACCCATAATTAGTGTTCTCACTTATGTTTAAGCTATAATGTACATCATGAATCTAATACATGTGAATTTACATAGTAATCATGTTTTAGTTTTATCATGATGATTTTTATATTGTGTTTTGATGCTTCTTGTTAAGATTACTTGTTTAGATGTTAGTTTTCATTAAGACTAGGAATTATACTTGTACATATAGTGGGCCACAAATAAATCTATATATGTTTGAGCTTGAATGCTTATTTGAACCCATTAGATGTGCTAGTATAGTCTAGTTTTGATGATTCATACATATTAAACTTGTATTCTCATTTTTGAATTTGCTTTATGATTGTGTGTTTCACTTCATGTATATGTTTGTATTGCCAAACTTTAAGATATACATGTATACCCCTTGAGTCATTTGCCCTTCATGCAAAACTATATTATGGACTCAAAGTGTGTTTAAGGGATATGTATGTATACTTCTTGTGTTGACAAATCATACATATACCTTGAAATGAAAATTGCTTTGATGAAAATTTAGCCTTACATGTTTTCATGTCTATGTGTCAATATTTAACTTCATGTATATGTCCATCTTATCCAAACTATTGACTATACATGAGTATCCTTTTTGAGCCACGTGCCTTAATGCATATATCTTGTGGACTCTTTATGTTTTGGATATGTATGTATACATTAGTTTGTATTAGACATACATATGCCTTGAAGATTAGATAGTTTTTGATGATTTCGTGTTTTAAGGATTAATTGAGCTTAATGAAAATATTTTTCATGATTATGATCTTCACATATTATTTGTACACTCATATCTATTGCTCATGTTTTGTTTCTCATGAGTTATGCTTTATTGGTTAGAGTGATGATTATCATGTGAATTTCATTTTTGTTTTATTCCTTGCTTGAAGGATTTCGTGCTAGTTAACAAGTTTTCCATTTAACTAGTTGCGGTATTCTTCATATGGTAGAGATTTTCAAACAAAACTACATTTTCAAATCTATTTTTGAAAACCCCTACCATCCAAGGGCGGTAGGATGGGAGATCATGTTCATGTATGCCCTAAATTGAAAATCTTTAAAACTTGAATTATGATTGGGTGGTAGATAATATGATGTATACACTTGAACTTACTGTTATGTCAATTGGTATCATTGAACTCTTTCAATTGGTATCACCTTGATCTTCTTGTATACTCATATATGTTTTGTATGTATGTATGCTTTAAATTCCAAGTATATCAATTTCTATTGGTATCTATTTTTCATACATATATATGTTTGTGTTTATGCTAGTGCTTGAGTTTCAATTTTGTTTAAATTGATTACTTTTAAATTGTTATCAAGACTATGCATATTTTAGTTTGTATTTCATAAAGGGGGAGCAAATTTGATTTTGTATTTCAATTGGTATTTGTACTCCCACACTTTATGATTAAAAGTTGTTATTTTAAACATATGGTATCAACATCAAATTATATGTTTTAAAAATGAACAATTCTTACAATTGGTATCAATGTTTCTATGTAAAATCTTTTCAATTGGTAAAATATTTACAATTGGTATCATATTTAAGAAATTCAAAATTTGTTTGGTTTCAAGATTCATGTTTAAGAATTCAAGACTTATGTTTAATTACAATTGGTATTTCCAAATTTTGTTTAAAGAAAATATTCAAAGTTTTGATTTGTATTTCCTATATGTAAGGAGAGCTTAACATCTCTCTTACATATAGATTCATGTTGAGTATATTATAAATTGAGGAGCTTGACAACTCTTCTTTATATGATATACGTGTGTAGGGGGAGCTTCACATCTCCTCTTATGCATTACATAATATGTGTTATGTGAATTGGGGCTTGTCATCCCTTCTTCATGTAATGCATATGTGTAGGGAAGCTAACTTAGCGTCTTCCTCTTCATGAATGTATATAACATATAACATATATTGATTCTTGTTTATTGGTATCAAGATGCTTCATTGACATATTTTTAATTGATATCATGTTTGTAGTCACCCCTTATTGATTTTGTTTTTTTTGTTTTAGACAAAAAGGGGGAGAACATTATTTGCATTGTTTTGATTGACCAAAAAAAGGGGAGAAAGATTTTTACCCCTCATTTTATCTATGGTTTTGATTGTTTACCCCTTTGTTGATGATTGACAAAAAGGGGGAGAATTATTTGAGAGTTTAACATGCATATATAAAACTCAAATTACTTCTATGCATGATTGGTACATGTTTTATATGCATATATTATGTTTTAATCTCAAGAATATTAAGTTTAATTGATATATAGAGTTTGCTTTGTAATTGGTATCTAGAGCTTATTTTGTTTTGAATATTCCATTTGATATCTAGAACCATTTATTGTTTATGCATATGCATGTTTCATGTTTAATATTCATTGCATATATTTATTGTTTATCCCTATGCATGAGTTAAGGGGGAGCTTCTTTGAAGCTTAACTTTAATCCATGCATATATAACTCCATGAGTTTTGTCATCATCAAAAAGGGGGAGATTGTTGGCCCAATGGCCTTCCACTCTAGTTTTGATGATGATCAACACTCATGTAGTTATGTTTACTAATATTCTTGTGTTTCTAAGTTTCAGATCATTAACAGGATATTAGTTGGTGATTAGCTTCAACAAGATGATTAGAAGCTATTCATGATGATTCCGGTGCCAAAGCTTAAAGATCATACCTTTGCACTTGGAGAATCACGGAGTTTTGGAGCAAGTCTACTTGGAGATGAAGATCGTCAAGAAGACTTAGGTATCCTAGTTTAGATTATGAGTTTTAGATCCATTTGTAAAGCTTAGTATAGTTGATATGCTCAAGTGCACAAACACACACGTTTTATATTTTGATATTTGGTTTTCATGAATAGTTTGATCAAAACAAGTTTCATGATTTATATGTATAGTAGATGTTTTCTATTTATACATACATGCTTAACTTATAGACAAACTTATTTTGACGTTTCTATTCATGTTTTGGAAAAATCAAAGTTTGATAAAATACAAGTTTTGTTTATGATAAAATTGGCAAGACACAAAAATGAATTGATATGATTGATATATGTCTTGAAATTTTTATCACAAGTTTGGTTATCAAAGTAAAATGATAAAACAAGTTTTAGAAAGACATGTTTTTAGAAAAACAGTTTTTATTGTGATTAAAACTATTTTTTAGATTTACTGTGAATTTATGGGATTTTTATTGAGTGAAAAGACCTATTTTCAAATCCCGTATCTGTGCAGATCTGCACTGTGCCTGCCAGGCCAGTTCGGTCGACCGGACCGGTCGACCGCACCAAGTGGCCGGTCGACCGGGTCGGTCGACCGATGTGCACAGACGTGCACGCTGGCTACACATTGTAGTCGGTCGACCGGACCGGTCGACCGAGTTGAGAGTTCAACTCTCAGGATGTTTCGGTCGACCGGGCCGGTCGACCGCTAGTGCCCAACGGTCACTTTTCTGACCGTTGGCGGTCGACCGGGCCGGTCGACCGACGCCTGTCAGAGCTGCCAGCTCAGCTCTAACGGCTAGTTTTCTGTTTGGCCTATATAAATTCCATCTCTTTGGGGATTTTGGCCAAGTTTTTTAAGGAGAAAAATTTCTGGTTTCTAGAGGTTTTAAAACAAGTTTTCAAAAGTGTTTGGGGCTTTAATTCTTCAATCTTTACTGTTTTAGGTTTTTGGAAAAATCAAAGAAAAGAATATTTGGGAGATTTGTCTTGGTTTTCATTCTATATCTTTTGGAAGGATTTTCCCAAGTGATTTTCTTTGTTGCTAGTTTTCCAAACACCTAGTTTTCCACACTTGAGCTATCTTCTATCCTAAACTATTAGGATCTTTGTTTTGTGGAAAAAGAAAGAAAAAGAGAGTTTGTGGTTTTGAACCACTTGTTGTAAACCCTCCTTTATTTGTTGTATCCCTCTTAGGTAGAGGTGATCGGAGTGGTATTGGTTTGCTCCCTCTTCGGTAGAGGTGGAGTTTGGTTGTGAGCCTCTTCGGTAGAGGTGTGTGGATTGGTTGTTGTATTGGCTACGGGCCAAACCCCTCGGTTGTGAGGAGGTTGTTGTTTGAGAGAGGAGTTTGGTACTCCTAGTATTGTAAGAAATCCTCTTCGGTAGAGGTTCCCTCGGTGGGAGTTGAGATAGTGGAAATCCTACACGGTGGTGTAGGCGGGGATGTAGAGCAAGGTGCTCGAACCTCGAAACAAATCTCGTTGTTTGTGATTGCTCCCATTGTCTCTCTAACTCTCTCTCATTTACTTTTTGCAAAGCATCATCCTTCATATCATACCATATTTGCTTGAGTTGTGCATAATTCATATTGCCTTGCATTATTTCATATTGCTATATCCTTTATTGCTTGGCTTGATTGTGTGTGCACATTGTGAATTGCTTGTGTGTTTGTGCATCACCTATACTCATCCAACAAGAGCTTCACATAGCGCCTCAACCCATATCTAGGGGAATCAAGAGGAGTTAGTCCAGAGCCTCGCAAGGGGAATTCGGCTACACTTGTTGGATTGTATTAAGTGAGTTGCAAGATTTGCATTAGCTTCCGCATTTAGCGCACTTAGTTTGCATTTAGTTTCTTAGATTAGCACTTACACCTATTCACCCCCCCTCTAGGTGTTTTTCAATTGGTATCAGAGCTAGTGCTCCTGATACTTAGGCTTAACATCCTAGGAGTGAGATCCATTTGCTTGCTAATCTACATTTGCATTTGTTTGCTTGTTTGCACACATATAGTTTACCATGGACTTCATGACCCCACCTAGCTATGATCCTTCCAACATTGATATTTGGAAGTATAGGATGTCCATGTACCTAAAGACCCTAGGTTTGCATGTCTTCCTTGCCGCCACCAAGAGATGTTATCTTGGTGATGGTAATCATATAGGGGCCAATGCACAAGCCCTAGAGGCTATTAGAAGCACACTTCCTAAAGATTATCTTTTATGTGTTTCTAATCTTGATTCCGCTTTTGCAGTGTGGAACAAGTTGACAACAACCACCACCTCCAAGCTTCAATTGCCAATCCAAGAAGAGGAATCTAGTGGAGAATCCGATCCACAATGCTTCATGGTCCAAGGGAATGACTCCCTGAGGTACATTCGGAATCTCAACTAGATAGTAATGATTGTGCCAGTTCTTCAAATGATTATGTTGATCCTCATGCTTTGAATGAAGAACTTTCCATTGTTTGTGAAAAACTAATAGAAAAATATAATTTGTTGAAAAAGAAAAGTCTAGGCATTAATAATGATAATAAGAATTTGATTGCTAGACTTGATGTTGTTTGCAAGAGAAAGAGGAGATTGCTAATGAGAGGGATTCATTAAAATCTCAACTTGGTCTTGCACTTAAAGAAAATAAGTTTTTGAAAAATAAAAATGATTGTCATGTTCTTTTGAAGAAAAATGAGAACTTGTCTTCAAAGTAGATTTTGTTTTAAAAGAAAATGTTGATTTGAAAAACAAAATTTTTTCTATTTCAAATGATTTAGATGTATGTTTAAAGAAAAATGATGTTTTGAGAAATAAGATTGATGCACATGTTTGCCATGCTAGGGTAGTATCACACACTTCACCTATTGCATGCCACACTTCTTCTTCTAGGATTAATGATGATATTTGTATGCTAAAGAAGAGAGTAGATTGTTTGGGCTCCACTATGAGCCAATGTGCTAAGAACCATACACGCTTGGAATCCTTGGTTCGAAAGAAACAAGTTCCAACTTCTATGCATGCACACCCTCCACGGCATACACATGCTCCACACGGACACACTCCTCACATGTATGCTCATGTGTACACTTGTACACATTGTGGACGTAAGGGCCACCTTGCTAAATTTTGTTTTGATAGATTAAATATTGATAATTTAGCAAAGAAGTTTGTTTGGGTTAGAGAAGGGACTAACCCCCATGGACCCAACAAGATGTGGGTACCAAAGACTACCCCTCCTATTATTTATGATGTAGGTGTGGGCTCTCACATGACGTGAGAGTGATGACACCTTGGAGTGGATGCGTTCCGGACTTAAAGGAAATCATATGGATGCATCACTTTCAAGGGATGGTTTGGTGGAGAGGACCACCATGCTTTGGAGACAAGGAGAGTTGCTTCTTCGGTTTTGGTAACAATCCTTTACTCCCATTTATTGTTTACATGCTTTTAATATTCATTGTTTATAGCATATTTTTGATGTCTATGGATTAGTATGTTCATTCCATGTTTATTAGATCCTTTACATACATATATAGTATTTGAGACACACATGCTTATATGAACCCATAATTAGTGTTCTCACTTATGTTTAAGCTATAATGTACATCATGAATCTAATACATGTGAATTTACATAGTAATCATGTTTTAGTTTTATCATGATGATTTTATATTGTGTTTTGATGCTTCTGTTAAGATTACTTGTTTAGATGTTAGTTTTCATTAAGACTAGGAATTATACTTGTACATATAGTGGGCCACAAATAAATCTATATATGTTTGAGCTTGAATGCTTATTTGAACCCATTAGATGTGCTAGTATAGTCTAGTTTTGATGATTCATACATATTAAACTTGTATTCTCATTTTGAATTTGCTTTATGATTGTGTGTTTCACTTCATGTATATGTTTGTATTGCCAAACTTTAAGATATACATGTATACCCCTTGAGTCATTTGCCCTTCATGCAAAACTATATTATGGACTCAAAGTGTGTTTAAGGGATATGTATGTATACTTCTTGTGTTGACAAATCATACATATACCTTGAAATGAAAATTGCTTTGATGAAAATTTAGCCTTACATGTTTTCATGTCTATGTGTCAATATTTAACTTCATGTATATGTCCATCTTATCCAAACTATTGACTATACATGAGTATCCTTTTTGAGCCACGTGCCTTAATGCATATATCTTTTGGACTCTTTATGTTTTGGATATGTATGTATACATTAGTTTGTATTAGACATACATATGCCTTGAAGATTAGATAGTTTTTGATGATTTCGTGTTTTAAGGATTAATTGAGCTTAATGAAAATATTTTTCATGATTATGATCTTCACATATTATTTGTACACTCATATCTATTGCTCATGTTTTGTTTCTCATGAGTTATGCTTTATTGGTTAGAGTGATGATTATCATGTGAATTTCATTTTTGTTTTATTCCTTGCTTGAAGGATTTCGTGCTAGTTAACAAGTTTTCCATTTAACTAGTTGCGGTATTCTTCATATGGTAGAGATTTTCAAACAAAACTACATTTTCAAATCTATTTTTGAAAACCCCTACCATCCAAGGGCGGTAGGATGGGAGATCATGTTCATGTATGCCCTAAATTGAAAATCTTTAAAACTTGAATTATGATTGGGTGGTAGATAATATGATGTATACACTTGAACTTATTGTTATGTCAATTGGTATCATTGAACTCTTTCAATTGGTATCACCTTGATCTTCTTGTATACTCATATATGTTTTGTATGTATGTATGCTTTAAATTCCAAGTATATCAATTTCTATTGGTATCTATTTTTCATACATATATATGTTTGTGTTTATGCTAGTGCTTGAGTTTCAATTTTGTTTAAATTGATTACTTTTAAATTGTTATCAAGACTATGCATATTTTAGTTTGTATTTCATAAAGGGGGAGCAAATTTGATTTTGTATTTCAATTGGTATTTGTACTCCCACACTTTATGATTAAAAGTTGTTATTTTAAACATATGGTATCAACATCAAATTATATGTTTTAAAAATGAACAATTCTTACAATTGGTATCAATGTTTCTATGTAAAATCTTTTCAATTGGTAAAATATTTACAATTGGTATCATATTTAAGAAATTCAAAATTTGTTTTGGTTTCAAGATTCATGTTTAAGAATTCAAGACTTATGTTTAATTACAATTGGTATTTCCAAAATTTTGTTTAAAGAAAATATTCAAAGTTTTGATTTGTATTTCCTATATGTAAGGAGAGCTTAACATCTCTCTTACATATAGATTCATGTTGAGTATATTATAAATTGAGGAGCTTGACAACTCTTCTTTATATGATATACGTGTGTAGGGGGAGCTTCACATCTCCTCTTATGCATTACATAATATGTGTTATGTGAATTGGGGCTTGTCATCCCTTCTTCATGTAATGCATATGTGTAGGGAAGCTAACTTAGCGTCTTCCTCTTCATGAATGTATATAACATATAACATATATTGATTCTTGTTTATTGGTATCAAGATGCTTCATTGACATATTTTTAATTGATATCATGTTTGTAGTCACCCCTTATTGATTTTGTTTTTTTGTTTAGACAAAAAGGGGGAGAACATTATTTGCATTGTTTTGATTGACCAAAAAAAGGGGGAGAAAGATTTTTACCCCTCATTTTATCTATGGTTTTGATTGTTTACCCCTTTGTTGATGATTGACAAAAAGGGGGAGAATTATTTGAGAGTTTAACATGCATATATAAAACTCAAATTACTTCTATGCATGATTGGTACATGTTTTATATGCATGCTTATGTTTTATATGCATATATTATGTTTTAATCTCAAGAATATTAAGTTTAATTGATATATAGAGTTTGCTTTGTAATTGGTATCTAGAGCTTATTTTGTTTGAATATTCCATTTGATATCTAGAACCATTTATTGTTTATGCATATGCATGTTTCATGTTTAATATTCATTGCATATATTTATTGTTTATCCCTATGCATGAGTTAAGGGGGAGCTTCTTTGAAGCTTAACTTTAATCCATGCATATATAACTCCATGAGTTTTGTCATCATCAAAAAGGGGGAGATTGTTGGCCCAATGGCCTTCCACTCTAGTTTTGATGATGATCAACACTCATGTAGTTATGTTTACTAATATTCTTGTGTTTCTAAGTTTCAGATCATTAACAGGATATTAGTTGGTGATTAGCTTCACAAGATGATTAGAAGCTATTCATGATGATTCCGGTGCCAAAGCTTAAAGATCATACCTTTGCACTTGGAGAATCACGGAGTTTTGGAGCAAGTCTACTTGGAGATGAAGATCGTCAAGAAGACTTAGGTATCCTAGTTTAGATTATGAGTTTTAGATCCATTTGTAAAGCTTAGTATAGTTGATATGCTCAAGTGCACAAACACACACGTTTATGTTTGATATTTGGTTTTCATGAATAGTTTGATCAAAACAAGTTTTCATGATTTATATGTATAGTAGATGTTTTCTATTTATACATACATGCTTAACTTATAGACAAACTTATTTTGACGTTTCTATTCATGTTTTGGAAAAATCAAAGTTTGATAAAATACAAGTTTTGTTTATGATAAAATTGGCAAGACACAAAAATGAATTGATATGATTGATATATGTCTTGAAATTTTTATCACAAGTTTGGTTATCAAAGTAAAATGATAAAACAAGTTTTAGAAAGACATGTTTTTAGAAAAACAGTTTTATTGTGATTAAAACTATTTTTTAGATTTACTGTGAATTTATGGGATTTTTATTGAGTGAAAAGACCTATTTTCAAATCCCGTATCTGTGCAGATCTGCACTGTGCCTGCCAGGCCAGTTCGGTCGACCGGACCGGTCGACCGCACCAAGTGGCCGGTCGACCGGGTCGGTCGACCGATGTGCACAGACGTGCACGCTGGCTACACATTGTAGTCGGTCGACCGGACCGGTCGACCGAGTTGAGAGTTCAACTCTCAGGATGTTTCGGTCGACGGGCCGGTCGACCGCTAGTGCCCAACGGTCACTTTTCTGACCGTTGGCGGTCGACCGGGCCGGTCGACCGACGCCTGTCAGAGCTGCCAGCTCAGCTCTAACGGCTAGTTTTCTGTTTGGCCTATATAAACTCCATCTCTTTGGGGATTTGGCCAAGTTTTTTAAGGAGAAAAATTTCTGGTTTCTAGAGGTTTTAAAACAAGTTTTCAAAAGTGTTTGGGGCTTTAATTCTTCAATCTTTATTGTTTTAGGTTTTTGGAAAAATCAAAGAAAAGAATATTTTGGGAGATTTGTCTTGGTTTTCATTCTATATCTTTTGGAAGGATTTTCCCAAGTGATTTTCTTTGTTGCTAGTTTTCCAAACACTAGTTTTCCACACTTGAGCTATCTTCTATCCTAAACTATTAGGATCTTTGTTTTGTGGAAAAAGAAAGAAAAAGAGAGTTTGTGGTTTTGAACCACTTGTTGTAAACCCTCTTTATTTGTTGTATCCCTCTTAGGTAGAGGTGATCGGAGTGGTATTGGTTTGCTCCCTCTTCGGTAGAGGTGGAGTTTGGTTGTGAGCCTCTTCGGTAGAGGTGTGTGGATTGGTTGTTGTATTGGCTACGGGCCAAACCCTCGGTTGTGAGGAGGTTGTTGTTTGAGAGAGGAGTTTGGTACTCCTAGTATTGTAAGAAATCCTCTTCGGTAGAGGTTCCCTCGGTGGAGTTGAGATAGTGGAAATCCTACACGGTGGTGTAGGCGGGGATGTAGAGCAAGGTGCTCGAACCTCGAAACAAATCTCGTTGTTTGCGATTGCTCCCATTGTCTCTCTAACTCTCTCTCATTTACTTTGTGCAAAGCATCATCCTTCATATCATACCATATTTGCTTGAGTTGTGCATAATTCATATTGCCTTGCATTATTTCATATTGCTATATCCTTTATTGCTTGGCTTGATTGTGTGTGCACATTGTGAATGCTTGTGTGTTTGTGCATCACCTATACTCATCCAACAAGAGCTTCACATAGCGCCTCAACCCATATCTAGGGGAATCAAGAGGAGTTAGTCCAGAGCCTCGCAAGGGGAATTCGGCTACACTTGTTGGATTGTATTAAGTGAGTTGCAAGATTTGCATTAGCTTTCGCATTTAGCGCACTTAGTTTGCATTAGTTTCTTAGATTAGCACTTACACCTATTCACCCCCCCTCTAGGTGTTTT
>JAVJIF010022627.1:0-72994 GCA_038442645.1 Agave tequilana
AAAAATATGTAGAATCGATATAATTAGACCTTAATGGCAAACAAATTAATATTGTAGGTCTACAGAGGTGCGGGAAGAGCTGCCGGCTGCGGTGGCTGAACTACCTCCGGCGGGGATTAAGAGGGGGAACATTCAGAGGATGAAGAGGATCTAATCATCAGACTCCATAAGCTACTTGGAAACAGGTCTCCTCTCTTGTGTTGTTACTAGCTAATTAACTATTTAGCTTGCTCTCTCTATTTAGTTATCAGAAATTTATAAAAAGTTCTAAGAAATGCAGGAAATGAAAAAGAAACCTAAGTTTTACCGTTTGAAATATTAAATTGCCAATGAAAAGAATTATGAATGTCATTTTATGTGTAGAGAGAGGCTTGAATGAAAGTTTTTCCTCATTTATGGAAATATTCCCTTCAAGTATATATGGCATTTAGTGCAATTCTATAGAATTATACATTTACAAATTTTTTTTTTACAAGTTGCCACAGGCCCACCACTCCTCCTTTTGTTGCATGTAGGAGCAGTATTTATATTTAAATAAAATGCATATACAGATACATACGGTACACATGCATACGTACTCACACCTCCAAATACAAACACACAACAAACTAATGGATATCTGAAACTTTGAGCCCGTCTTATGATCATGAAAGGTGGCAACATCTATCCAAACAGTGATGCAACCTATTACCTAACTTCTGTTCCGGCACTACACTTAATTTTATTAGAATCAGTATTACGTTGAAATTTTCCTTAAAAAAAAACATCATGTTGAAATTCGAACTCTATGCATTTTCATAATTCTAATTGAAGCAAATTAACATCTACTTTGATTATTATATATTGAATTTTAATTTTATAGATCATTACCATTTATTTTAATTAACTCAAACAATTCAAGTATTTCAGATTATGCTTTTACTAAATCTTAGATGATAACGGGACATGAACTTGGGACTTCCTACAATTACCGGTGTTGTTTCTTTACGGTCATACCTTTTTTTTTCTTTTTATGTATTTGAGGAAAAAAATTCCCCCTGATTTTGATTTCATGTACAGATGGTCTTTAATAGCAGGAAGGCTCCCAGGGCGAACAGACAATGAAATCAAGAACTATTGGAATACAAACTTGGGAAGGAGGGTGAATACTGGCCAATCCAAAGACAAATGCCCGGCGCCTGTTATCGTCGACGAGGAGCAGGCCATGGTGGTCCGAACGAAGGCAGTGAGGTGCAGTCGGCCTGTCTATGGCTTTGCTGACGAGATGATCACAACTGCTGCAAACTTGAACTCAATGCAGCTGAAACAATCAGAGAGCTGCAAAAGTAAAGCCCTAGGAAAAAAACTGTGGGGACTCCTCGGCCGAGCAAATTACGTCGGAGACCATGCAAGAGGAAAACAGTGATGACAGTAACATGTTGATTTCTTCAGGCGATCATACGCTCGCGTTTGAAGGGTTGCAACAATTAGACTTGCAATTGGATTTTGAGTCGATGGTTCTTTTCTAGATTCAGAGGAGTGGTTTCAGATATGAAGCTAGCTAGCTAGCAAAATTCAGCAAGATTCTAGAGAGAGTGACTAGAGATTAGTTTGCGGTAATTAAGAGCGTGAACCGAATAATTTCTCCGAAACATGTTGTAGATGTCAAAAAGTGACTTAAATTTCTCCATTGTTCTTTGAAGTGAGAAGAATGGCCAGTTTGTCGCTTTTTCCCCCAAAAAATGGAAAAATAGTTGGCACTATAAATGTTCAATTATAGAGCAAAAAGTTTCTATAACTAAACAAAAAATATTAACAAGATCTTTGTTTTTTGTTTTTTGAAAATGCACTTCATGTTTTCTAGGGAAAAAGAACAGTAATTCAAATCAAAATATGTGTTTAAGAGGAACTTGTAGTAGAGTTGGCAAAGAACTTTGTGAATGGGATAAGCCGTTGGGGTCTGCACACTGACTTAATTATAGAACTTTTCTACTCAACAAAAGAATTTAAGGTTACAGATATGTATGAAATATGTAAGCATGTCATCTCTCAACCTACTTGTTATGGAGAAGCCACTGATTATATAATACTAATTGTATTAGAAGGTAAGAGTTTTTTATTTATGCACCTATAGTGGTTATATATTTAGGCATTGTTCTCATCAATATAATATGCACAATTCTGTTTCTTCTTCAACCAATTTAGCAATTCTATTGTTCCATTTGAGACCAAAATTTATATATTAGGTAGGTCTTTTCTAACCCAATGTAAAAGAGAGAATTTGTAACACCCTATTCCTAGAATATGTACTTAGATACATATTCAGTTTTTTGATCGTATTTTTTGATTTACTTCCCGTATTTATTTTTATTTATGATTATTTATGTTACTGTTTTGTATTGGATCCAGATTCATAGACTCGGAGTAACCCTAGTCTGAACCGGGGACCCTATCCTGGTGTTTATTTGATTTGGTCTTTTAGGTAGTCAGATTTGACCGATTTCAGTTTCAACCTCGTTTCATAATATTTTATATTTTTCGTGATCTTCTAAAATTTTTCTGAATTAAATTACAAAACCTACAATACCAGTATCGACCGGTGTCGCCGATAGATTCTCGGATTTTTAATTTACAAATAGAATTGAATTTTTAAAATCCGCTTTCACACTATTTCTTAGAATCATATTTTCTATTTTAATGCATTTTTAAAGATTTTTCAGAATTTATCGAAGTTCGATCGGTTTTGATGCGACCGATATGGCCGGTAGATTCCAGAATTTTTAATTTAAAAATGAGATTTTATTTCTAAAAATCGATTTAACATTATTTCTCAAAGTGATGTTTTCTACTTTTGGGTATTTTTGAAGATTTTTCTAGATTAGTCAATTTTTTTCGACATTAAAATAATATTATTTATTTTTGAAATTTTCCTTCTTTCTTTTTCTTTCCTTTCCTCCCCCAACTCACCCGCGCGCCCACGTGGGCCAGCCCTCTCCCACCACCTCGTCACTTCTCCCTTTCTCACTTTCTTTTCTTTTTCTTTTCTTTTTCCTTCTTTTCCTTTTTTCTTCTTCTTTCTCTTCCCCTTCTTTCCTTCTTCCCCCTCTTCTCCCTGGCGACCGCCGCCCAGTCCTGAGCGGCGCCTGTACCGGCGACAACCCTGGCGTGCCGGGGACCCTTGACGGTCAACTCCCCTTCTCCTATCCTTTCTTCTTCTCCTCTTCTCCTTTTCTTTTTCTTTTTCTTTCTCACTCTTCCTCTTTTTTCTTCTCCGACCAAGATTTGGCTAGATCCTCCTACTCCGACCACCCACGGTGGCTTCCCCCAACTCCGACGACCTCCAATAACCTCCACCAAACCCCTTTTTCTTCTTTTTTCCTCTTCTTCTTTCTTTCCTTTTCTTTCCTTCTTTTTTTCTTTTCCTTTTCTCTCTTTCTTCTCTCTCTCCCTCACCCTCTCTTTCTCTCTCTTATCTGGGTTGCCAATGGCCAGGGCCGCCGCCGGCCAGCCCCTGGCCGGGCCACCACCTCCTCCCCTGGATCTCTCTCTTCTCTCTCTCTCCGTTTCTCTCTCTATTTTTCTTTTCTCTCTTTTCTTTTCCCCCTCTCTCCTTCCCCTCTCTCACCTCTCGTTGGGGCACTGCCGGTGGCCAGAACCGTCGCCGGCCACCCCCTGACCGGAGAGGGCCGACCAGCCCTCTCCTCTTCCCTTTCTCTCTCATGCTCTCTCTCCCTTTCTCTGTTGTTCTCTCCCTTTCTCTGTTATTCTCTCTCTTCTTTCTGTCTCTTCATCTCTCTCTATTTCTCTCTCCACAAAATATCTCTCACGGAGTGATATTGGGTTTGCCCGGCCGCATGTGCACGTGTTTTGGGGATTTTAGGATTTTATGACGATTTTCGGATATTTTTAGGCAAGTGTTCTCACCTTTTCTGGGTTTTCCCGCTTCGACGGGTGATTGTATATTTGTATTGGCGTAATTGTAACTATGTTGGGGACATGTAGATTTATATTAGTATTGTGCTGTATCTGTGTGGGTGTGTATATTCGGTGGACATGGGTATTGTAGTAGTGTGATGTATTGTATCGATGTGACGAATACTTGTAGTAGTGTAGTTAATACTTGTATTCATATACTGTATGTGATGTGCCTTAATATTGCCTTATATCATGCGTGGCCACCCTTCGTGGTCGTTTAGCCTCCGGGCTTTCTACTCGGCCTCCGGGCCCTATCAGTCTCTGAGCTTCACTACTCCACGGTAATCTAGTCATTATCACGTTATATGTGTGCTTGCGTGGTACTAACATCTCTTGCAGGTAATATACCCAGCCTTCGGGCTGCGTTCAGCCTCCAGGCTTCTATACCCAACTTTTGGGTTGCGTTTAGCCTCCGGGCTCTCGTGCTCCACCTTGTAAGCGAGCCTAGCGCTCAACGCTCTATCGCTAACTTCGTCCGAGTGTAGTTACGCTGCGAGCGATTGCTGTACGTTATTGTTGCTTCGCCACGAGCAGTAACTACACCAGGCATGATAGCGTTTAGCGTTGTGCGTTAGCCTCACTCCAGCTTGTCTAGCTCCGCTTGATTGTTCGCTTATATGCTAGCTTACCTTTTTTCTGTCTTGTTCAACCTCCGATTTTACCACACTACTGATAGTTTACTTACTACCTGTTATATGCGTGCGTTTGGTACTAACACTTCTGCAGGTATCTACTTGGCTTTCCGGCTCTTCATCTTTTATGGGCTCTTCACCCGCTTCCTCGAAAGAGGAGTGTGTTCAGACCGTCAGGTCTTTTAACTACGCCTGGTAGGTAGACTTAGCGCTCAACGCTTTACTGCTAACCTCGTTTGAGCATAGTTATGCTGTTAGCGCGGCTTCACCACACGTAGTAGAACAACGTTCATACGCTCACCCCGTCGTATGCGTTTGGTCGTGCCGCGAGCGGTAACCACGCCGAACGTGAGGGCGTCTAGTGCTGAACGTTAGCTTCGCTCCAGCTTGTTTAGCTTCACTTGATTATATGTTTGCTTGCATGCCCGCCTGTCTATTTGTCAATTCAACTATTATTCCTCCCTTGATGGTTGTGAAGAGTTTAAAACTTATATTTATATATAATGTTTTTCTAACTGTGCCATTTTCCTCTATTTATACCGATTTCCTGTATTAGTATCATTTTCTTGTATATGTACCGATCCTCTGTATCAGTACCGTTTTCCTATATATGTACTGATCCCTTGTATCGGTACTATTTCTTATATAGTGATATTTATTGTACTTATTATCTACCATACTATTACTTGACACCTTACTCCTGCATGTTATCATCTGACACCTGTTTGATATCACTTATCACCGGTCACCTGACACCTTACTACTTGCTTGTGACTATCATATTTTCAAAATCCTGCCTGCTATCCTGTATTATATATACAATGACCTGTATTTATAGTACATATGTACTTCTGTATCATATACTTAACAATAAACTATAAAAAGACCAACTTACATCAGGGGAAACTGATGCACTTCAAGTGATGAATATGTTTACAGTGATATTAAGTATGTTGTGCAACTCTAACTTCTGGATCTACCTGAGGGCCTCTAGGTATTCGAGGGGAGCGTTGACTCCCTACCTTCTGTTATATTCCTGAATGAGCATAATATAAGACTCACCTTCCTGTTTGCCTAGCGGCAGGGTCTGGGTCAGCACCGGAACATCCTGGGCCGTGGTCCCATGTATGTACGGGACCCACTGTAAACATAACACATTGGTCTTCATCAGTTTCCGATAACAACCTCAACTTACTCATATATGGATGTATGTGTGTTGGGACGCAAGGGCACATACCTAAATAAATGGGTAGGGCGAGTAATATTAATAATAAAAGATGCCAACTAATAGTTCATTGTGCTGTTTTACAACTCAGGTTGTATACGCTCGGAGTATGGTAACATGGGATAAAAGTATATATATGAGAGTTTTCTTATTTGGATTATTCTTTCGATGTACTAATCTCATAGAGCTGTAAATTGAGCCCGTATAGCTGGTTTTGCTTGTGTTCTGTATTATCAGTTTTATGATGTTTTCATAGTTTAGGAGTCAATTCAGGTTATACGAACTCAGGATACAATTAAGTGAGGTATATATGGTATATATATAGGGGTTTTCTTATTAGAATTATTTCTTCAACGTACTAAACTCATGGATCGATAATTTGGGCTTATATAACTAGTTTTACTACATATACTTTATTTGCTGCCTCCTTACCTGCTCCTGACTGCCTATGCTCACGACATGGTTTTCAATGCATGTTTATGATTTGAATTTATCGATACACGCGTACTTATCTTTGCATACCATTTGACATTCGCAACACCACTCGATGGGGAGTTCTGACTCCCCTGGATCCTCATGTTAAATCTCGGAGCTTGGAGCTGAGGATTCTCCTAATTGCTGATCAGAAAAGCGCAGCGAAAGCGTGGGGACCATCGACAGACTGTCCAGAGCCCTATCCTTCCAGGCCCTCCTGCTCGTCTCCTGAGTTTTCCTTTTGTAACTCGGGAGTGTCTTTTGTACTGTTCATAAATGTAAATCTCTTTGTATTCTCGCATTTGCGCCTATCGGTGATGTAATATTTTTATAATATTGTATCATGTCTTGTGATAATCTTGTAATTGTGCTCATATGTTGGAATATATAATACACCACGTACTTTCGTTCTCTGATTCTTGTCTGTACTGATACTTAGCGTATATATATGAGAGTATTTTCAACCTACATATATATGTCATAGTAACGTCTCCGTACCCACGGGATCGGGGCATTATATAATTTTTTTCTCATAATTTTGAGGACATGTTTTAATTGTAATTTATCATAAATCATATGTCTTAACAAGTTCTGAAAGCCCTCTCAATTAGTGATTTCTATTGTGAATACCATTATTTACAGAGGTCCTCTATCGTTGTAATCTTTTCTCTTTACGTATAATAGAATTTTCTGAGCTACTTTCAGTGACCAATGTATTGTGGTGAACCATCATAAGCTTTTCTCTTCACGTATAATAGAATTTTCTGAGCTACTTTCAGTGACCAATGTATTGTGGTGAACCATCATAAGCTTTTCTCTTCACGTATAATAGAATTTTCTGAGCTACTTTCAGTGACCAATGTATTGTGGTGAACCATCATAAGTTTATGTTTTGTCCCGATCCCGATCTTTGGTTTTTCCTTGTTATTTCTCTCTTAACGATGTTTTCTCTATCTTGCATTCACTTTTCACCATGTGCAAGCATCGTCAACAATCTTTCTATTGAGAGATATTATTGTCTGACCACACGATTAAGAAGAATTTCTTACATATAGAAATAGCAAAGAAAGAATATATCTTTATAGACTTATTTGTATATCAAGTGTATGATGCCGATAAGTTTTATGGAGTTACTTTGTATTCGATATGTTGTTGTTTAGCAAAATGGAATAGAGTGCAAGATACATATTCTTTTGCTAACTAGATTTTTATGAGATTAAATGAGGTTTTTTTTTATCAGAATAACTATTTGTTATGTCCAATTAATTCAGCCTCCTGTTGAGTACAAAATTTTATATACTTTTACTTACTCATATTTATTAAGTTTGTATCTGAAATAGTACTATTTGAGTATTTTGAATTAGTTTTACAGAATACAAGTTAAATGCAATATTCTAAAAAAAAAAGAGTATGGTTTAATGCAATGAGTCAAAGAAAAGCTTGTGAACTCAGACTTATAGTCAAGTCAGATTGAAGCCACACTTTAAATAGGGAAATCTAATAATGAATGTAAGAAGTTAGATCACTCTAATTCAAATTTGGTAGTAGAGAATCGTCTTCATATCTTATCCGTAGCGAGTTTGAAATATTGTTTTGATTTTCTAAATAGCTGAACTATAAGAGATGCAATTAAAATCTTAACAATCAAGAAATTGTAACTATAAGAGATACAGTTAAAATGCTAGCAAACAAGTTGTTGTTGAGATCTTAACAAATAATTATAACAAACTCTGAGTATACATAGGGGAGAGAGGCTTGAGCTATAGGTGTCACTTGTATCTTCCAAACCCGGAGTGGAATCTTCATGTTGCAAAAGAGGAGCATTTATCATAGAGTTAAGCATCAATAAAGATTTTCCTTTCTTTATGATGTTTTCTTTTTCTTCAATCTATTATGTTTTTTTAACATCATGTGTAACTAATTCTAATATCTAGGGTAGGATGAAACTAAGTTTAAAGAATACTTAAGTAGCTTGTAAGCATCTCTCATATTGTGCTTGTCGCTATGATTTTGTTAGGTTAAACAACTTCTAAATAATCATTAAATCATCCAAAATATTTGATAAATTAAAAGTGAGGAGTGTCGATCTAGTTTATACTTAGAGAAATGATTTAGGATTGTTGAAATTGTTGATTAGTTTAACTTAATTATTTTTAAAAATCAGTATCTTGGTTGCCTACATAGCTTATGAAGTGATATATCATGACAATCACATATAATATGTTTTTTTGTAACCTAGTAAAAATTAAAGATCTTAGTACTTGCATGTCTTATTCCGATTTATAAACACTTAGGCGTGATATAAATCATGATATTTTGAGAGAGGGTGAACTAACTACACTTAGTTTTTTCATGCTTAGTGGATTCTTTTTTCCAGATTATTTTCTTATTAATATTTTCTTCAATGAAGTGATAATCAACCATCTTTCAACTTTATTTTTTAATTTGATTGGATAATTACGAAATCACAAAAGAACATCTCTTCCCTGTGGATCGACTCATATTTGCTCGTTCTTCACCGTATGCTGTGCACTTGCATTTTAATTTAATTTCTCACGGACACCTTCCAATTTATTTTCTATTTGCAACCAACCAAGGGTATTAATCCAGCTCTCATCCATCTCCAAATGGGGTCTACAAAAATAATATTGAGGAAACTTTGAAGGCAGCACAGAAGAGGGTACCTGCATGCAATGCAAAATTTAAAATGCCTGAAGTAGCTTCTGAAATTTAAACTCAAGTCAAGATATATAATTAGAATTAAAGTTGAGGCTAGTTGTTGGTTTGACCCTTAGTTAGAGAATGCACTAATGATTCATAGAATTTGGTCGGTGCACCGCATACTTAGCTGGGAATATGGTTGAAATATTGGAAATTTAATTTTGGTGAACATTGTGTTAATAGTTAGATACATTCACAGCTGCGTGTTAACTAAAATGGTCTGAAATTCTAACAGCACTCCAACTAGATTACAACCTCTCAAAATATAAAAGAAATAACTACTTGTCTAACTTTCTATCTGTGATATTAATGCATAATGTTCCATGCAAATAAATGAAATAACAGTATTTTTTCCTTACTTTTGTTTGAATACATAAGATTGGTTTTGATTCCAACCGCTTTCTCGAGTATAACCAAATTATTATTTTCAATAGTATACAAACGCCGGAAGAGGAGGATCATAATAGAGTGCAGATCATCTTCTAATTCTCCTCAAATGCACTATATTTTCTTATATAGAATTGATTTTTTTTATGTACAATGATGCATCGAGGCTAATTTTTATTTGTCTGTGATCTTTATACATCTAAAAATTATGGACCGATTTCTCAGAACCCACTCTCACATTTTACCAATGAGTCCAATTTCCACTACTGTCCAAAAAGTTATTGATTGCACAAAAGGAAAACCTAAATAGATAGGACAATCAAGTTTAGGTTATCTCAATTTGTGCGTTTTATAGTGAACGCGCAATGCACTGTAATATTGTTGTCTATTATTTTATAGGCAGCCACAAATTTTTCGAGCATTAGAGCGAGAGAGACTAGGATCCTTCGGAAAGAATTCGAACCCAAATCCTTCCCACTTAAATACATACTTACGTACGGCATCTAAAATAAGATCCACTTTATTGAAATTGATCTACATTATTTAAAATGTTTATAAATACAAAATCATGTAATTTTAATACTTTTATCCATCTATCAAGTGGCGCAAATTGGATGGTCGAAAGTAGAGTATTGCTTAGATCTACATCTTTAAACATATAAATTCTTGATCCGACCATTTCATCATGATCTAAAAACTTAAAAACTTCACACACTAATTTTTTTAGATTTTAAATATTCTATACCGTTAAATTAGCCAACTCACTATTTAGGCCGTCTTTTTTCTCCCGCTTTTCCTACTTGATACATGAGCAAAAAGTATTTAAAATATTTAATTTTTGTTTATAACTACTTCAAATAATGTAGATCAACTTCAATAGAATGGATCTTGTATTAACATGTCGTAGGGTTGTGTTTGAGTTGGAAAAATTCAGCCTCTAATCCTTCCAGAATGACACAAGTCTCTCTCTCTATATATAGAGAGATAGACTTGTGTCATTCCGGAAGGATTAGACTTGAATCCTTTCCACTCAAATATCAACATCCGACATTCGAATACAAGATCCAGTCCGTTAAAATTGATCTATATTATTTCAAATATTTATAAATAAAAATCAATGTTTTTAAATACTTTTGCCTATGTATCAAGTAGGAGAAAAACAAACAGCCTAAATAGTGAGTTAGTTAGTTTAACGACGTAGAAGATTTGAAACCTAACAAAAATTTGTTTGTAGGGGTTTTTAAAGGTTTAGATCATGATCAAATGGCCGGATTGAGAATTTGTATGTCTAAAGAAATAGATCTAACTAACTCTCCATTTTCAGCCGTCCATTTTGCGCCACTTGATGGATGGGCAAAAAAAATATTTAAAACACTTGATTTTTTTTGTTTATATATACTTGAAATAATATAGATCGACTTCAATGGAGTGGATCTTATATTCGTATATCGGACGGTTGTATTTGAGTGGGAAGGATTCCAACTCAAATTATTTTGAGTAAATTTTCTTTGTTTCTATTATTATTATTATTATTATTATTATTATTATTATTATTATTATTATTATTATTTATAATACTGACAAAGTCATAGGACTATTAATTTTACAAAACAACCCATCTCAAATATTTTGAGGACTATACTCCTACACTCAGTAATCTAAGTCGATTCCGTTTGATTACTCTCAAATATTTTCATGCCACGGATCTCACAACCCTTGCGTTGAGATCAAAAGCGTACCGAAAAGTATGAGGCTTTTGGTCATTTCTGTCTCTGGTAGCTACCCAATGAATTTATATCGAGTTTTACACTTTTACTGCATGTTCAAGGAAAACTTCTTAGACCAACAAAGCATAACTCAAGCAACAATCACTTCTTATAAGCGATCGTAGGTGCCAATTTTTCTTTTTTTACCAATTTACAGAGACACGTGAAAGAAGCATGGATGCTGAAATATATAAAAGGCTTTAGCAGACGAGGAGAATACCATTTTAAAACGTCTTGATTCATCGAGAAATGAAGCCACAAGGAACATATTTTCCATGTGTGTCGTCAAGCTTGAGAGCTCTAATGTGCTGTTTGGGTCTAGCAGGGACACAATCTTAGAGAATGAACATATTGGAGTCGAGATTGTTTGGTTACTAACATCAAAACTTGAGAGGCTGCCATGTCTGCAAGTCTTTTTCATTTCAACGCGTTTCTTTTAAACCTGAAAGTTTTTCAAAGAGAACAGAACTCTACGAATCTCTGCACGACTAGGACTACATGTCAAGCAACAATTCCTTAACAATTGAGAAAAAAATAACTTGCCAAGCAAATTCTCAATGTTTGAAAGAACACAAATTTTCTTTATGACGCAAGAAAATCAACATGTTCTCTCTAGAAAAACTTCCACCTCAATAGATTTTGTGGCTTTTGCCTTCCAGAATACAGAGTTCAACTTTTCTTCCCTAGTTACAAACAAAACTAAATAAATAAAACCTAAACATAAAAGAATCATCTCTGTTTACAACCAGAGGGCATAAAATGAGCGAAAAGCTCACTTAATCTATTCAATGCATGTATAGGTTAAACTACTGACTGATAAGATCGGGGCATGAAATTACAACAGTAACTTGTAATGCCCCATGTTGGCTAGAACATTCTCTTATCTAAAGTCACAACATCATAAATAAATGATTCTCATACGCTTGTAACATAAAAAAAGGTTCTCCAAAGACTAAGGGGCCAACCCCTAATATCCCCCAACAGCTTAATTCAATATAAGAAAGTATAAGCAAATTGCATAAAAAGATTCATATGATATGTTGAGTGGTTGGACAAATCACCAAGAGACAACATAACAATAAACTGAGAGAAAAGGTTAGGTGGGCATACAACTAACTACAGGAGATTTTAGAAGAAAACAAATGGAACCTGAGCAAGAAAGCAGATAAGCATTGAAATCTAGTCTAGCTCCTGATCTCCTAAATAAATCCCCCCACATTTTGGTCCCAAGATGTCCTGTTATTGAGTGCCATCACTCTACTTGGATCCTGGACTCTTTCTCTCTAGCTTCTGCCAATCCATTGCCCTGACTTAGTCTGCCATCTGAAATTATCCCTTCCCCATTCATCTTAACCTCTGATCCTGGCCCTCCTCAACACACGCACGCGCGCGCGCACGCATAGAGTAGTGTGAGAAATTTTTTCACACGAAGACCGTGAGAAAACTATATATGAGCTTTTATGTGGATGATCCGAACCGTTCATCTTGATCTATATACTTTATTTAGACTATCAATTAAAAATCACGCGAGTCCGCGCTTTTTTACCCATACAACAAGTGGTTACAAAACATATGTTATACTCACCGTAGAATAAAGATGTCACTTGATGCATCGGTAAAAAAAGTTGGAATCGCATGATTTTTTATTGGTAGTCTAATCAGAGTATGTATATCATGATGAACGGTTCGGATCATCCATAAAATCTCTCTTACATGGTTTTCTCACGAAGCTTATTATGAGAAAGTTTCTCATTTGAAAATTTTCCTATACACACACACATATACACATATATACATATACATATACACATATACACATATATATACACACATATATATACATACACACACACACATATATGACATGCTTTGGTCAGCTAAGGTTATGAACATAGTTTTCTTAGCACATACCTTCAGACTAAATACGGCTTATACGAGGTCAGATTCTCTGAAAGCAGATCTAAAACTCCCAATTACCCTAGCTTTAGTTCATGATCAGACTGTTCTTTACAGGTTGGAATGATGAAAAAAATGTGTATGGAAAATAATGTGATTTAGACATTGCTTAGCCATATAAACCTAATTGTCACATTAGTTACATTACTGAAAGACCATCAACTCACAGATGCATACATGAAAGATGTTAAAATCATATGATATTTTATCCATATATACATTCTAGGGTATAGAGAGATCACATTCAAGTGCGAATCTTGCATTTGAAATAGAGAGTGGGGGCTCCAGATTGGTCGAAACTCCTTGTACATTATCTGCAATCCAGAATAGCCCGGGCACAGAAAAGCCGGGAATGGTCCATAAAGGAGCTACAAGACTATGACAGGGAATTGGTCCCTCCAAAAATCAATGCATTCATGTGGCTACTGCCAGATGATGCTACCCTTAACACACAAAACATTCAGAAACAAAACTTTAGAAACGACATTGGGACATAGATGTTAAGATATACAATGAGCTAAGAAAATTTTACCCCTGGACATGGGCGCTTTTAGCAGCCATCCAATGCCTTTAATCCTCAAGGACATTTGGGTAGGTGAGAGAATGAAGAAGATGAAGATAGAAAAGTGTGGTATATAGTTGTGGCTGCTACATGTTGGGCTGTTTGTTTGAACCTTTTATGTTATATACTTCAGGTGATCATCATCGGACTATCTTAGGACTCTAGTTGATCCAATTCGACAATCTTGGCACTCTACTATAAGGCTTAGACTAGTCCATTAAGTGGAGTAGCGCAAACACTTATAGTATATACACACAAGACCATCCCTAAGTCTAACCCATACCACTTATAAGTCATGAGGCACCATCTCAAAAGACTAGTCAATTAGGTGGAGTATACCCAAGACCATCCCAAAGTCTAACTGATGTGGGACTATTTGTTCGCACTATACTCAACAAGATACAATTCTTCCACGGCAGGAATAAGAAGAAACGTAAAGTGTTTGGTGGAGTTTCAAGTTTCAACAATCATTTAGGATCTCACCTTGTGGGGGTGTTATTTGTCCCCCACCCCCTATGTACATTCTTATTTTCAGTATGATCCTGTAATTCAAAGTAGACTTAGATGTACTTAGTGATGAGACTGATGAAGAACTTCTATTGTAATCTGGTTTCATAATTTGCTCAGAAATGGGCATGATTTGCTTTCCATATAAGTAATAATTTAGCATACAGAGGGCACACCACCATAGACATATGACCACGAGTTGGCAAGTAGAAAGACCTCTATTTTTCTCAATGCAGTTTACCCTCAGGCCACAAAGGACCCAACCTACAAATTCCCCTAGATAAGAATGAATCTGGACAAAGAGGTGAGACGATACGATTTTAAGTGTGGAACAACATATGCAAACAAAGCAAAATGAAATTACCTTCACCGGGGCACATCAAGATAAATTAAAGGATAAAATTGATTTAGTTTATACTTGAGCATAAAAGAGTCATGCTATCACTAAGGAGGCAAAGTATCACACAACATGGACTGAACCAATCTAAATTTGAGAATGGTTCAGTCCATGTTAATAGGAGAGAAAATTCTCAAATTAATAGGAGAGAAAATTCGTCAATACATGTAGGTAGACTGTCTTGAAAACCTCTGCTTCAGAAGGAGCACTTTACAAATAATCCAAGTTTCATATCTCACTAAGCATTTATGCATTATCTTCTAGTTGCATGATACTGGAAAACTCGAACATAGATCTCTTGCAACCAATTGGCCCGCATGTGATGTGGGACAAAGGGGCTGAATTAGAGTTTTTTGGTGGGATTTTATTGAATTGGGGAAGAACAAAGATTTTGGGGGTTGGGCATGACCACGGATCGTAACTCGAGCCTCGGCTTCACCACCTGATTCGATTAATCCATGAGATAAATCAAACAGAAAATTTTCATAGGGAAATAATTTTTAAGCAAATAATCATTAATTTTCAAAGTCCACTACATGGCTATATATAGCCTATAAAACGTGCACCACACGTGCAATTATTGATATGATCAAATCTAAATTTAAATAACTCCTAAATATTAACAAAATTTATTCAAATCTAAATTAAATAAAAATCTAAATCATACCAAATTAAATCAAAACTTTTCAAATTTAAATCCAAATCTAAATTCTGAATCCAAATAAATAATAGTAAATCTGAGCCATCTGATTGTCATTATTCTCCCCGAAGAGATGAATACAATAGTAGCTAATAAGGTAAGATAGAGACGACAAAAACTTTCTTTGAGGACATGGAGACGAAGGGGAAGGACAGAGAAGATCGGAGGAGTGAGGATGAGGCAATCTTCGTCGGCATCGCGGCGTGGAGATGTCAACGACGATGACGAGGAATTGGTAGAGAATGGACGGCATGGGATGGAGGTAACGACAGTAATGCGACGACAATGATGAGGTGGAGGCAATGGAGACATTGTGGCGATGGCGATGACATGAATCTAGAGCTTGCAGATGGGAGTCTGGGGAGAGATGATGAATAATTTTTTTTTAGAAATTTCGCTCTGATACTAAATTGATGTTGGATGAAGGGACTGAATTAGGGTTTTGTGGTGGGATTTTGTAGAATTGGGAAAGAATAGGGATTTTGGGGGTTAGGTATGACCATGGATCGCAAGACGAGCCTTGACTTCACCGCCTGATTCGATTAATCTATGAGATTAAATCAAACAACAAAAATTTTATACGGAAATAATTCTTAAGAAAATAATGATTAATTTTCAAAGTCCACTACATGAGTATATATAACCTATAAAATGTGTACCACACGTGCAATTATTGATAGGAACAAATATGATCAAATCTAGATTTAAATAACTCCTAAATCTTAACAAAATTTATCCAAATCTAAAATTAAATAAAAATATAAATCATGTCAAATCAAATCAAAACTTCTTTAAATCTGAATTCAAATCTAAATTCTAAATCTAACTAAAAAATAGAACTCTGAGCCATCCGATTCCCATCAGTATGACTTAGTGAAATGTCATTTATCACTCAGTTGGCAAGGCTCCATATCAAAGTTGCAGTCGATTCTAATACGTCAACAGATGCTTTTAAATGACCTTGATTATCTTTTCACATTTTAGTTCTGCTACAAACTTCCTATATTTTTGAAAAAAAAGGCTTACGAGAAATATTTTTCAAGGGCAAATGAGCTGAAAGGCAATATTGGATGGTTAGGCACTTCACTCATCACTGTTCTTGTTTCACCCTTTTAATTAATATAGACATGATCAGAATAAAGGGTGAAAGGGTTACAAAGGACACACTACAACAATGCACAAGGAAGCACCTATTATTACTTATAGTAGTTGCCAATCTATCAAGAAAGGTAATCAATTGATCCTTACCAAAAAGAACTCTTCAGATGGGCCT
This sequence comes from Agave tequilana, assembly GCA_038442645.1. NCBI lineage: Eukaryota > Viridiplantae > Streptophyta > Magnoliopsida > Asparagales > Asparagaceae > Agave > Agave tequilana. The sequence continues at coordinate 16,555 of JAVJIF010022627.1, forward strand.
AACTCTCTTCATGCCAGATTTGCCATCAGAGGACCTAAGGGAGGATTCACCATCAGAGGAACTCTCCATTGACTTGGAAAATGAGGTGGAGAGATCAGCATAGAGACCGACAACTCTCCTAATATTGTTATTTAGCTCTCTGATGAGGCCGACATTCCTGCTGAGGTTGTCTGGGATCTTGGACTCATGGTTCTGATTGATCTCATTAATCAGTAACCTGTTTTGATCTAAAATGCTCTGCACTTGAACAAAGCTCTTTTGAAAGGATTGAAGGACCTTGGTGTCCACTTGAGTTGTGCCATTGTTAAGGCTAGAAAAGGCCTCTCCTTCCATCTCTATTCCTCACCTTTTCTAATTCCTCAGCTGGAATTAAGCCAGACCTGCAGAGACATAAAAAAGGAGGAGAAATAGATAAGAAGGTAGAATAGTTTTAAAGAAATTTGTATGAAGAGCACTACAAGGGGGAAAAAAAAAATGGGAACTTTGTTTGGCTTCACAGTTAACAAAATTATTGAAGGCTCTTGCAAGATGAAACCCAGTTGATAAAAGATAGAAAAGAGACAATTTTGGTAAAATTTTCAGAAAACTAATAGGGCAACATGGCTAGAAACAGAACAGGAACAGGAGAGGCACACCAAGGGGGGATGGGAACTTTGAGCGCACCATTATTAATATCTTAATAAATAACATCAAAGGTTCTAAAAAACAGAGAACCAGGTGGGAGAAGCAATAAGCTAGACAAAAAAAATCAGAAAAAATGGAATCTAATTAGTTAAGAAAGAACCAAAAACGAAGAAAAATAACAGCATCCGGCTACTGACTTTTGTGACAGAGAGAGAGAGGGAATCTGATGCACAAAGAGGAGAGGAGAAATCATGAGCTCACTGTCTCGTTGCACCAAAGAGACAAATAACAAACAGAAACTCATTTGAATGAGAGTAAATAAAAGCTGATACAACTCGAGAAAGGGAAATATTTCCCCCTGGCTTTTAGACAGAAAGGAAACACACTCATGTAACCAACAAATCTTCTTAGATTCAATGGAAAATAGCAACAAAAGCAATACACGATGAATAAAAGAAAGCACAGAATGTACAGGAAAAAACACAAATATATAATAATAAAGAGAATAAATAAATACAGGATATGCATATGTACACTAAAAGCAACATTAAATTCTGGTGGAGAGAGCAGAGATAAAGAGGACATAACTTTTGGTAGCCAGAATGTTTACAAGTACAAAGAGAAAAAAGATCTCACAAGAGATTTCCTGATGTGGGAACCAAAATGTAAAAACAAGCGATAGAAGATAAAATCCAATGCAAAGAAAACTACAAAGATCAAATTTTTGATACAAAAATCGTGATAAAATTCACAAATAACGACTTCCCATTTCGAGAAAAGATCAAATTATTAATAGTAATCGTAGGAAATTTCCATAAAGGACAAATCCCATAAAAAAGGGAGGAGAAAATTATGGAGGGATAAAACAAGAGTTTTGTTATCTTAACTTGAAAATCCGCCAACATTTCTCTCAAGCGGAGAAAATAGCGACTTGGAGAGAGAAGAACGATGTGTATTATCCGCGAGTTAATTGAATCGGAAGGAAAGGAACTTTGGGACAGATATTTGAGAGAGAGAGAGAGATTGAGATCAGTACGGCTATTTGTTTTTTAGCGGGTTTCTAATTAGCGGAGATTTTTTTTCTTAAAAAATTATACATTAAAAAAATAAAAACACTCAAATTAATCTCTTCTTGTGCTTTTCCTCTCTATTCCCTCTAGTGAAATCCTCTCCCGGCGACCTCCCTCCTCAGCGACCCCCTCTCCACCCTTACATTCCCTGCTGGGATTTAGGTCGAATAAATAGTCCCATATCGGTTAGACGTGGGTTGATGGTCTTGGGTATATAAGGATTTAAGCAACTCCACCTAGAAGACTAGTATTTTGGGATGGTGCCCCAAGTACTTCAAGTGGTATCAGAGCCAAGCCCCGAAGTTAGTCGTGTGTGTGAGTGATGTTCGACGATGTAGATCCCCAATGGCGCAAAGACGTAATGGGCCTCATCACCCCAATGACGCAAAAAGGCGCAATAGGCCCCTGTGAAGCTAATGTTGGGCTCTTGAGAAATTTGGCAGTGATGCTCCTTTACAAATAGGCGTGCTGCCTCTCACGCGGTGTAGAAGAGTGACCGACTGCAGTTGGTACTTCACATAAGGCGTGTCGTCTTCCCACGCAGTGAAGAGTTGGATCTCGATGGAGCATTTGATCTTCCGGTGTGAAGATAGTTGAGCTTGCAGGGAGACTCTTTGTTCGAGGGGAGATTGTTGGGATTTGAGTCGAACAAATAGTCCCACATCGGCTAGACGTGGGGATGATGATCTTGGGTATATAAGGATTTGGGCAACTCCACCTAGAAAACTAGTCTTTTAGGATGGTGCCCCAAGTACTTCACCCCCACCTCCCCTTCCCCGACCTCCCCTGCCTCCCCCCTCTCCGGCCTCCAATCTCCCCCTTCCCCTCCTCACCCTCGTCGGCCTCCCCCCACTCCCCCCTCACCCCCCTGTCGTCCCCTCCCCGCTCCTCCTCCTGGCTTGTTCGACTAGTTCTAACTGAACAGATCTGACATGTTCAGCCAATTATAACCGAACAAACCGGGGGTTGGACGAGAGAGGAAGGGGAAGGGTGAGGGGGAGGAGGGAGAGATCGGAGGGAGAGGGGAAGCCGGAGATGGGGGAGGAGGAGGTTGGGGATGGAGATGGGAGAGGAGGGATGCAGGGGATAGAAGAAAGGGATATTTTAGACTTTTTACCAAAGGTGAAATTGTTCAAAAAAAATAATGACACACTTGTAATTATTTGTAGGGTGCCCTCATAATTTTTTTTTTTTTGGTGGGTTCCTAATCACGTGGCTGAGTTTAAGAGATAACTGACCCAATTTTTTTGCTTAGAGTAATGATATTTGTATAATTTTTTTATATTATATTACACTATTACTCTATGAATTGTGAGTCACACCGTCATCATGTGATTCACAATTCATAAAATAATAGTTTAATATAATATTAAAAAAATATAGTACAAATAGCATTCTCTTTTGGTCATCCAACATAGAAATTCTGAACTTTGACTTTATTATCTCTTTAATATTATAAATTTTGGGTTTTTTTTTTTGTTCCTTTATAGTTTTATGTCACATAAAAGGTGACAGTGTAGTATTTTATTTCTTCAATTTTTTGGTTTACAGGAGTCAAAAAGGAGGGGCAACAGGGGAGTACCCTCTGCCTGAAGAGACTGAGATTGAGGTTAAGATTTGTTCTATAAATTTGCAAGATATTTAATGGACGGCATAGTTTGGCAAATATCTCATTTATTCTTGCAGTGATTTTCATTCCAAATGAGAGCCTACTAAGATTTATTTGAGATATTTAGGTTAAGTCGGTTTCTCTTCTTAAAGAAAAGGTCACAATCAAATATTAGTAGAATTTGAAATCAAAACTATATTCACAATAGACTTCACTTATGTTTTGAGAACAAGCTGGAGGTTATTTAATGGACTGCACATAATTTGGCAAATATCTCATTTATTCTTGCAGCGATTTTCATACCAAGTGAGAGCCTACAAAGATTTATCTGAGATATTTAGGTTAAGTCGGTTTCTCTTCTTAAAGAAAAGGTCACAATCAAATATTATAGAATTTGAAATCAAAACTGTAATGCAATCACGATAGACTTATTATTTTTTTGAAAATAAGTTGGAGGTTACTCTCAGGGATTCGAACGGTGACCTCTAGAGAGCAAACCTGAGACCTGACCGACAGACTAACTTCAGGAGACAAGAGACTTTACTATTGTAATACTATACTATAATATTCATAGATGTGAAATATCTTTTCTGTAAAGCATATAAGTCTCTTTGTAGAATAATCGGGCTGTTTGGATTCAAGGAATTGGGTGGAAGTGAGGAAGTGGGAAGTGTCTTTTCTCATTTCCGCTGTTCATCCAAACACCGGAAAAGGAAAATGAAAAAAGTTCTTTTCCTTCTCTCTTTTCTCCTTTACACAACGTTTTCCTCACTTCCAAAGTGCTACAGTTAATTTTGTGGTCATGTAAATCTCATTTGTAATAAGTTGTAGCACAAAACAGTTAATTTTTGCTCATGTAAATCTCACTTGCATTCTAATTACAGTCTAATTTTTATTTTTCTTAATTAATTTTTAATTTAATATTATTTTGCGGTCAACTTTGTAGTCAACTTTTCCACTTTCACTTCCACATTACCATACAAACACCTGAAAAGACATAACATTTTCCAAACCACACTTCCCAATAACATCCAAACACCAGAAAACTTACTAACCAATTCTCAAGTTCCAAAAGGAACTATTACCACTTCTTCACTTCCTCACTTCTTCACTTCCACCCTTAACCAAACAGTCCCGACAAAGTCACTGAATGACGATATAAAAATCTGGCGTCTAAATTCAGCGACGGTCTATTCTTTTGAAAAATATTATTAATGAATAACTACGATTATGACTTTTAACAACATTTTCAGCTTAAGTAATTGAGTAGACAAGGAAAGGAGCTATGAAGAAAGAATGTACCAGACCCCCATAATCACTCTTCCAGAACTAAGTTCCATGCTCAAAGCAACAAAATGTGGCTCCATGTCACTTGTGTCACTCCTATTTGGTCAAGCTTCCCTTAAACAACACTATAAGATATATATAATTATTTCTTTTGCAAAAAGAACAACTCTATCCTCATCTATCCTTAATCTTTGATGCAAGTCCAGCCCAAATGTCTTCATTCTTAATTATAAAACATGTAATTAATCTACTTTAGATTTGATGGTGGACCCCAGTGACTTGTTAGTTGCTGTGTTCCATCATTTTGTGTGAAACCATCACAATTGAGTTTAGGTTGTAGTAGCTGACATCTGGCATCATTTTGTTACAGTAAATCCCAATGACAAGTGGCAAAGGGATGGGAGATCAATTTACAAAAGAGTTAATTCACTTAAAACAACCTAACATCCAGGGATTTGTAGGCATCTTAAAATTCAAAAAGATGGGGATGTTTCTGAAATAAGGTCAAATTCATGAAATCCCCCTCTAGACTGGATATCTCTACCAACAAAATTAGGCCACTTGGGATGGAAGATTCCCTTTGGTGGGTCCACCTATACTTATTCTTCATACGTGTGCATGGAGAAACATAGGAATGTCGGAGTAAGAGTGCTATTCCGTCAATTGATCTTAGCTTCAAGTCTTTCACGGTCTCAAGTTTGAACTTCGTCACGTGTAGATATTTCATTCTTCGGTTACTGGATAAGTTCTGAATTTGCTCTCTAGTGATTATCAGTTTGAATCCGATATCGGCGAATTTAACTAGCAAAAAAAAAAAAAAAGTTGAACTTAGCTCAAGCAGACAGGATGCTCTTTTTTTGTGTTGAGTAGTGATTTTTAATCTATAATACGTGTACATGTACTTATGCTCTATAAATATTCTAAAAATTTTAAAACATAGTATAGAGTCTTAAATACTACGTGTACATATGGAAATCAACCGCTAATTGTTTGCCAACTGAATATGACTCAAGTGGTTTCTTATAAGATGTTTTAATTTCAAAACTCTCCAACTAGAGCGTGTCACTCTTGACATAGAGAGCGAACTTTGTGTTTTGGGGGAAAGTAAATGAGAAGAAGACATGAGTGCGTGGTGGTAATTTCAACAAAATGAGATATAAAAAAGCATTCAAACGTCACATGAAGGCTACGTAATGAGTTGTGTAAAATGCGTAGAGAATAAAACGCAGCTGTGTTCTCCGGTGATGGTAAAACTAGACTGTGGTGGCACAACGTGCATTGGCTGCAGCCAGCGGCATAGCCAGGATGCCGAACAAGAGGAGTCACTTTCTTACTTCTTTTTAAAAAAATACATTTTCAATATTTAAAAAGTAACTATATGCAAATGCAAAGCGACATTCAACAGTATGAACATTGTAAAGGACAGTAACAATAACAATAACAATTTTCTTTCTAAGAAAAAGAATAAACTATCAACTTCCAGATGTGAGAGAGAGAGAGAGAGAGTTGTCGGATGCAGAGTTGCTAATCAAGTCGAATGATCTGAACTTTAAATCGTTCGTGCTCGCAAATATTTAAATGAGTTAAAAAAATTTCAAGCTTGATTTGTTAAAATGAACTCGAGCAAGCTCTCAACGAGTCTGAACCAGATCTCGAGTTTTTTGAACCTATTTACTAATCAAAATATTAGAAAATATATTTCACAGTTTTATGCGAACATAGGGCCTGTTTGTTTCCCCGCAAAACGCCGCAAAACCGCAAGTCGTAAAACTCTTTTCCATTTTCAGCTGTTTGTTTCGTTACAAAACATTTCGCAAAATACAACTCTCATTTCCCACTTGCAGTTGCTACAGTTAAATTTGTGGTCATATAAATCTCACTTTTACACTCAAATTTTCCCACTTGCAACTGCTACAGTTAATTTTGTGGTCATGTAAATTCTACTTGTAATACATTCGTAGTGCCAAAGCAGTTACTTGATAATCAATATATAATTTAATATTATTAAATATTTAATATTTTTAATAGTATTTAATTTCTTACCGAATTATTTTATACTGGTATTTTTTAGTTTTTTATTATTTTTAAGATTGTTTTAATATTTACTATTTTATTATTTTAATTTAATATATAATTTAATATTGTTATTTAATACTTTATTATTTATTAATATTTACACCAATTTTCTTAATATTTTATTTAAATTTAATATTTTATTAATATAACAATAATGTGTTTTAATATAAAATTATTATATATTTAATTTATTTATTTCTTAATATAAATAATTACTTTATTAATATTATAATATACTTTAAAATTATATTAATATTTATTATGTTAATATTGTAATAATTCATTATAATAATATCATAATAATATTTCATTATTAAATTTATAATTATATTTTACTTTGTTAATTTTATATTTTTATAATAATACGATATTATTATCATAAAATTTAATATTATAATAATCTTAAGTATTTTATAATATTATAATATTATAACTATATTTTATTAATTTTCTTAAGATTTTTTTAATATTTATGTTTTATTAGTATCCTTAAAATTTTATTCAGTTTCTTTAGATTTTCTTAAAATTTTATAATTACTTATTTAGTTTAATTTTACTAATATTTTATTAATATTATTGTTATAAATAAAATATTAAGATTATTAATTTTTTATCTCAAATTTATTAATACAATTTAATTTGTAATAGTAGATTTAATTTAATAGTATTTATAATATTTAAATTACTGCTACAGTTAATTTTGTGGTCAACTTTTCCACTTACACTTTTACATTACCAACCAAACACCGTAAAACACAATATACTTTATCATTTACACTTTCACTTTATCAACCAAACACCGTAAAACACAATATACTTTTCCATTTACACTCCACTTTATCAACCAAATACCGTAAAACACAATATATTTTCTCTGCTACAGTTCATTTTTCCATTCTCATTTTACGACTTACGACTTGCGACGTTTTGCAACGAAACAAACAGGCCCATAATACAAACTTTATTTTATAAGAAACGAGCAATGAGAATTTAGGAATAAATATTTTCCATTCGGGATTAAGGGATTAGACTTGTTAATTTTCTTTCTTTTTTAAGAAAAAGATATTATTATATTAGACTTGTAACCAAATTGATATATTAGATGTCACCATTTAGAAAAGCAATTAAATTAATTCAAACTGATAAAACTAAGCTTACAACAATTTATTGAGGCTTTTTTGAGCTGAACTCGAATTGAGGCAAGCCTAGCTATACGAGTCACCATTGAACTGAGCTTAAACACTAGCCGAGTCAAGTCCAATAATATTCACGCTTGTTCATTTATTACACTGAGCTTAAATTCTTGTTGGTGTTTGTTTCATTTAAGTTATTAAATGATAAATTATTAAGCTAGCCTACACGAGTTTTTCCGAGGCCATCTCTAGTTGACTCAAGTCTCCAACTTCGGAGCCCGTTAGAAGTCATGAAGCTAATGGGCCTGACAGAATTGTTTAAGCCTCTGGGATTTTCTTTCTTTCATTTTTTTTAAATTATCTATGAGTTTAAACTGCAGAAATTAAGAGGCACAAATATAATTATCGAGGGTATTTGTGTGGGTCGGGAGATCATGTGACCCACTTGACCTCCTTCCTCCGCCACTGGCTGCAGTTGTTGAGATATGGAATGTCATTGAGTCAGATCTTGAGTACCCGTTGGTGAACTGGGACCACTTGGAGTGGGTTTCACTCCCAGGTTGCTCTCTCTCTTTGTGGCTTGGCGGGCCCCTCCACTTGGATGGCTCAAGGTCAATTTCGATAGTTCTGTATTTTCTTCAGTGAGCAGAGGAAATGATGGGTTTGTGACAAGAGATCATGATGGCAAGCTTTGTTGGCCCAAAGACCTATCATTCTAGTTTTGATGATGATTAACTCATTTAGTTATAATACTAATGATCTTATGTCTATTTAAGTTTCAAATATTTTTCAAAATCTTAGTTAGTGTTTAGTTTTAACAAAAAATTCGAAGTCAAGTTTTGAAGCTAGCACGTGTTTATTCAAGAGCTCGCGCTTCAAGATCACATCAAATACTCAAAGAGGAGTTTAGCTCATGGATCAAGTTTTGGACCAAGTCAAGATAAATTAGAAGATTTTTAAGAGAAGATTTTCAATACTTGTGTTGTGTTTGTAACTGTTAAGATTTTTGTTTTAGGATAAAATGTAAAGTATAAATTAGTTATGGATTGCGCAAGCGCACACACACACCAAAGAAAAAAAAAATCATATCTTTCATGATCAAATTTTTAGAAAATTTAGTTTTAGTTATGAGCTTCAAAGAATACATCTTTATGTTACATGAATAGATTTCATCAAAACAAGTTTACATGATTTATACATGTATTGGATTTCATCTATATACACTATTACTTCATATTATTTAGAAAAGCTTATTTTGATTTTTCTAGTTCATGGTTTTTAAGTTTGTATTTATCTAAACTTATTTTAGAGTTTATTGTCAAAAATAAGTATATCATCTTCTTTGTATATTGGATTTTATCCATACACACTATACTTCAAAAGTATTTAAATATCTTGTTTTGTATCTGAACAAGTTTTGAAAAAATCAGTTTTGCATTTAGAAGTTAATTTTTGAAAAATATCGGTTTTGATTTAAGCCTTAAATTCTATGCCTAAAAAATAGTTCAATATGTTTGTAATATGTGTTAATTTTTAATCACATATATTTGTACTTCAAAGTATTTCAATGAACTTATTTTTGTGAATTTTATGGGATTTAATAGAATTTTTATGGGTTTTCAAAGTCAAACTTTCAATCCTTAAATACCCTGTGTTGGGCTTCTAGCGGTCTGAACCAGGGCTCGGTCGACAGCTCATGCACAGAACGTGCACAAGCCCATGTCTTTAGGGCCGGTCGACCGAACGGTCGTCCGATCCAGAGAGGTTGCTCTCTGGATCTGTCGCCGGTCGACCGACCAGAGAGACCTACTCTTTGGTTTTGGCCACGGTCGATCGAGCGGTCGACCGATGGGCTTTGGCCTGGGTGCGGTCGACCGGGCCGTCGACCAGCAACCCCAACGGCCTGAAATATGACTATTGGCCGGTCGACCGGCCGGCCGGCCGACAAGTCAATCTGGCCCCAACGGCTAGTTTTTGACAGCCTCTATAAAAGGGACTTTTGGGCCAGTTTTTAGCAAGATTTGGAGAAGTGTTTTAGAGCTAGTTTTTCCCACCTTTTACAGAAGTTTTTCAACAAGTTTTTGGTTTAAACTTTCATATCAAAAAGAGAGTTTTTTAAGAGTAAATCTCTCGAGTTTTCGAAAGTTTTTCCTTAAGTTTTTCACCACAAAATCTATCTTGTTTTTTCACACAAGCTTGAGCTTTCCATTTCTATATTCATCCTCTAGAATCCTTGTTGTGAGAGTTGTTTTTGTGATCAAGAGAACTAATCACAAGTGTTCCCCCTCGTACTTTGAGGAGTTGTAGAGGTTGCGGTCTCGACGAGCTTGCGAGTTCGCGTGTGTTGTTCTTGCGGTAATAAGTGAGGGACTTGCGGGTTCAAGAGTTTTTGAGGGAGCTCGTTGTAGGTGTTGCAGCACCGAGTGATCTTGCGGGATCGATTTTAATGAAAATTTTTCATAGTGGTGAAAGCGGAGACGTAGAGCAAGTGTGCTCGAAACTCGAAACAATTCTCCTGTATTTGCGATTGCTCATCTCTCTCTTTCTCTCACTTGTGTTTATATATCTTACATGCTTTTATTCTTCATCTCTATATGCTTAAAATATTTTGTGCTCAATTGAATATATATTTGGGATTGTTTGCTCATACTAGTATTTAACCAAGAGAGTCATAGTGACACCTCAACTCTTAGTTTAGAGGAATTTTAAGGAGATAGTTTAGAGCCCTTCATCAGAAATTCGGCTATACTCTTTCGTTATACTTTGTGTGTTTGTATAAAAGTTTTAGTTTGCATAAATAATTTTTAATTTCACATTATTTGTCTTAGATTAGCTAGTCACTTATTCACCAACCTCCAGATGACCTATAAAGCTCATTATGACGGCAAGCGTCCCTTTGCTTGACATTTCGGTTCCTCTAGCTAAAAAGACACTACTTGGAGTGCTCTTGAGACATCGATTTTCCACATTGGAGCTACAAATTTCGGATCGAAGGTGATGCGTTAGGGATCATTGCCATTAGAAAGGGATCATGAGTTAATAGATATGCAGCCAACTTGTTACAAGATATTAAAGTCTGGCCACAAACGCTTGAAGAGTGGAAAGTATCACATATTCTTCAAGAAGAGAATTCATTGACAGACTTTATGTCAGTAAGGGGATCCAAAGGAATTGCGGCTGAGTACGTCATGGATAACCAGCTTTCTAAGTAATACAACTTGGAGAACTTAGATGGCAAGGATATGTGGTTTTATAAGGATACACTATCAGCTTTCTTGTACTAGAAAAAAAAATGCGTAGAGAATGAGATTGTTCTTACTTCATTCACTTGCTTTGTGACCTGAAGAATATGCGAGCCTTGCAAATTGATGAGAAAGCTGATAAAAAGGTTGCACATAATGAAAAGATCCAAACACGCTTTTAATTTCATGATTTTACATCTAAATATGACACTTCCTTGACTAAATGAAGTTGTTTCGTGGAAAAATCAGCACCAATTTCAGAACTGCTAGTAAAAATTTATTCAATCATCTCTCGTAACTTCTCTTCGACAAGTCAGATCACAAGACCATTTTAAGTTCTAAGAATAAGAGTCGTATAAATGGAGATAGTTAGGCGACACCACATCGTTGTCATCATCATAGCAATGAAAATCATAACAAAAATTAACAGAGAGCTTACTAGTTACGCGAAGATCAAACCAAAGCAAAATATCCAAAGAACAAAACCCACAATGCCTACTAATTTAATTACATAGACGAAAAAAATACCAACGGACATGTCAAAAAAGTTGAACTCTCCATGTATATATCACTACTTGTACATAATCGATAAATTTTGCATGAACTAATAATGTAACAAATACATAGGCGATACGGTAGACTCTACAGGTAGATTTTTCTGTACTTTAATTGATTATAATCAATGTCCAGAAAAAAATGGCTATAACCACCTATCTCTTAACATAATTAGGAAAAAAATTCAACTTCATAATTTGTTTGACCCAGCCTCATCCACGTTAGCAAAAAGCAATCAGACTTATCGGATCTTCCTTTCCATATAATTTTGTTTCCTTTTTATTTTTTTTCTTAGATCCAGACGCTATTCTTCACCACTTGGCCTGAAGGAAGCATGCTTCCTATTACAGGTGAGTCTCGCTGTGTGTTCAGAACTATGGATTATTCGATTTCGATCTTGAGACAATAGAGGGGTTCGAATCGAATCAATCACATAGCAGTGAGAGAGTCAGATTAAAAAAGAAAGCATTTAAAGACATTTTTGTGAAGACTGCGATCATAATTACAGTTCTATAAAGATTTCAAAACATGACATTTTTGTGAGTACTTGATATTTTTTTAAGGACTGCGATCATGGTCCTAATAAAGAGAATTGTGATCCTGGTCGCATTCCTATAAAGACTCAGAAACATAACATTTTTGTGAGACTGTGATCATAGTTGTCGTCCTAATAAAAACATAGAAATATGATATTTTTTTATGAATACAATCATGGATACAATCCTAATAAAGACTCAGAAATAGTACATTTTTGTGAGGACTGTGATCATGATTGCAATCTTCCGCTTAATACTTTGGGAGGGCATTTATGTCTTTTTCAAAGCGTGCTCAACGACGCTTTTGTACTCGACAAGTTGGCGCGAGACCTCAGTCGTGCTTCTGCGCTTGACACGGGGGCGTGTGCCCTATCTTTAAAAAAGGAGGTGACTGAAGCAAATTAATTTTTGTGAGTAATTTTTTTTCTAATTATGGTTTGAGATAGGTGGCTGAAACGAAACCCCTCTAAAAAAATCACAAAATCACAAAATTGGTTTGAGATAGGTGGCTGGAACGAAACCCCTCTAAAAAAATCACGAAATTCCCACAAACCTTCTGGCCTTCAAGCTGTCGAATCTGGCAGGAAAAAGCTTAGATATTCTCTTAATCAAAGGCATAACAAAAGTGATTAATCAATAATTCGTTGACAACTAAGCCAAAGAAAGAAAAACTAGGAATCCGAAAACAACCCAAAAATTGCACACCACAGAATCGGCAAAGCCAGCATGGGTGACCCCCTCCAAATTCCAGCAAATCAAATCTGATTCCATGGCAAGATCACTGTTGTTGTGGGTTGGACCACCAAGAAGACAACCAAGAATCAACTTGAACAAAATGTTGGGAGGAGGAGAGACTCACCATCAAGGACCAGCAGCCATCTATAATTGTGGCTGTGTGGGGGTACAGGTTTCACAAATGACATGAGAGAAAATAATAGAGACATAAGTTGGAGAGAAAAAGGGATAAGCATTGAGGGCTACTTCTCAATCTACACACGACAAACTTGCTCCTTTCGCGTTGTTGTTTGCTATCTATCACTCGATTTGGATCTAAGCTGGCTTTCTGCAGTTCCACTGCTCTCTCTCTCTCTCTCTCTCTCTCTCTCTCTCTCTCTCAGATTCTATAGGACTGTGAAGGCCAAATGATGAAATTATTTTCTTAACAAAATCTTGGCATGCACCCCTACAATTATGCAAATTTCCTCAAAAAACATAAGACAACTAAGATAACTTCCACAACTGGGAAGTTATAGACCTATCTAAGACTTGAATCTAGAAGTTTCAGTTCCAAATAGAAGATGAAAGCAACTTAAGGGGAGAGGCTTTGATTGCAAGGTGTAATGTTATTTGTTTGAGCACACAAGTCTAAAGAGCTTTATGAACAATGACAGCAAGGATTACCGGTACATCAATATTAGCATCATTGCCATCTTCCAAGCCTTTCCCCATCAAATGGGTCAGGTGCAGGAGCAAAACTCGATAAGGCTCCACAAAGAATTGATCAAGTTTCTAACTGGACTTCAACCTCACATCATTTCTCGATGAGATGCTGACAATTTCCTAACCAAGGTAATTATAAACAAGAGACGGTCAGTCTCTGGGGAAAACATAAAGACATTGTGGCAAGTAGAAAGATAATTTTCTGATCAATTTAAGCTCATCGTTGCAGCAACCAAGAAAATGTGGTACACATATCCTATAAACCAAAAAAGAATTTAGACAAAAAGGATAAGAAAATATGACTTGCTGTAAGGAATCCAATTCATCTTTCTGGCAAAATTAAACTACAGAACCAAATGGAATTACATTCCCAAAGAAGAAAATCAAGTATTAATATATATATGGATTTTCCAGGTCCCATCCCAAAGTTTTGGGACAAAAGTTGTGTTGTTGGTGCTGGACAAAACTATTCTGATTTAGTTTTAGCATAATACGAATCATCCTGTAGCGAAGAAAGGAGAAGGAGAATTATGACAAGGGTATAACTAAAACAGTTAAATGATTTGAAGGACACGTATCGTCTTCAAGTGAATGAGACTATGGATATATCCATACATAGATTTCCTCATCCACAAATTAGTCTTCTAAGTTCTAGTGTGAGGCCAACTCTCATCCAAACTAACATTGCTAATTGTCTACATCAAACCAACAATTGATACTAATAATGTAATCACAAATTTTAGTTGTGCTCTAAAAATACTATATTCATGAGAAAATATTTTTTTTGTTGTTGATGATGATGATGATGATGCAAATAGCACTCGTCAAGGGGTTAATACTGTTGGTTTCTGGGATCAATCTGACAACTAATCAATATTACTGAAATATCACCGATCTAACTGGTCAGGTCGGTTAATATCAGATGGGAGGTTTTTCGTTCAATAGAACGTTCCTTAATTAAAAAACCACCTTTCAATTACCTTTCTTGGTTAAACACCAATTAGACTGGTATAAGTCAGTCTCAATATACTGATATTCAGTATATATCCTGTATAAAGAAATTAATTCACTTATACAGTACTTGGAGTGAGATATGTTTAAAGCGAATCTCCTTAAGACAATTACGTCTTCCGCATCGGTGCTAACGGGTTACTGAACGCTGGTCTACCAAGATACAACACTCCTTCACGGTATTTGGATAGCACTACCAAATCACCGTACGATCGAACCGTAGTTAACCAATACCTTCACAGGATTATTGAAGCAGCGGGATTATTGAAGCAGCGGGACTAAGACAAATTTCGGGAGAATATTTGTCTTACTTTAGAGAAGCACCCACTGTAGAGGAAGAAGGATGGTAGAAGAATATTCTTCTTCGGAAGTCTCAGATTCAGACAACAATTCTATTAAAGAATCTGTTGAATTTTCTGAGCTCTCTTTCAGAACGAATTTTTACAGAATCTCTTTTGGAAGTCGCTTCGAAAACTGAATTTCCCACTTCCCGTTAGAAGTTACTTCAAGGCAGAACTTCATTTCAGTTCCAATTCAGAACGCAGAGAGAGCCTCAGTTCAGAACGCAGAGAGAGATGAGTTTTTGGTGTTGGTGTCTTAAATTGAGAAAACGGAGCGCTATTTATAGCGCTCCGGGAGGGGCAATTTGGTCCGAACCAAACCAACAGTTGCAACGGTTCGGTTCAACCGCCGCGACGGTTTACAGACAGCCGTTGGCGGGGCGGTTCGGATCCGGATAGCGGAGCGGGTATGCTCCGCGTAACCCATACCCGTGAGACTCGGTTCAAAAAGAACCAGGTCGGGTAGAGCACCCGCACCCAGACCTGAGCCCGGCCCGGCCCGGCCCGGCACCGGCGCCAGCCGCCGTCAGCACGCGCATGTGCGGGCATGGTTTCCTCCCAATCGCGCGCGAAAACTCCAAGTAGCCAAAGGGCACGCCCTTTGTTCCCAATTTTCTCTATATAAACACTATAAACTTTCATCTCATGGCCAATGTGGGACTAAATGCCTTTAGCTACTTTTAGTCACATTTTGGCTTTGAATTAGGCAATCTTTAGACTTGAATATCTCATCCATTCGAAGTCGGAATTGAACATATGAATATACCACGTTGATCCCCAATGGAAGGAGAACACACTCCAACCATCATCCAATTGATTCGATCAACGGATCTCGCCATAATTCAATTCAAAGATTCACATATATTCTTCATATTCCCAACAAATACACCCAAAGCCATACTTGGCGAGATTAGAATTATAATAAGAAAAAGAAGATGGCAGCTGTTTCTTTGTTTCTAATATCAACGAGATTAGAATATAGAGTGAAAGATTACAAAATATTACATTACAACAACGCAACAGAACACATGTTATCATAGTTGTCAATCTATCAAGAGATGTAGCAATTGATCCTTACCGAAAAGAATTCTTCATACTGCCCGAACTCTCTTCATGCCAGATTTGCCATCAGAGGACCTGAGGGAGGAATCACCATCAGAGGAACTCTCCATTGACTGGGAAAATGAGGTGGAGAGATTAGCATAGAGATCAACAACTCTCCTAATATTGTTATTGAGCTCTCTGATGAGGCCGACGTTCCGGTTGAAGTTGTCTGGGATCTGGGAATCATGGTTCTGGTTGATCTCATTAATCAGTAGCCTGTTTTGATCTAAAATGCTCTGCACTTGAACAAAGCTCTTCTGAAAGGATTGAAGGACACTGGTGTCTATTTGGCTTGCCCCATTGTTGAGGCCAGAGAAGGTGTCCCCTTCCATTTATGTTCCTCAAGTTTTTTAATTCCTTGGTAGGAATTAAAGCCAGGCCCGTAGATATATGAAATAGGGATGGAAATATAAAATAATATGATAAGAACTGAATCAGCCAAAGAGAGAAGCACAAAGCAAAGAAGGGAGGAAAAAAAAAAAAGTTTGCCCAAAAAAAAAAAAAAAAACTTTAATACAGGTAAAACAACAAAGATCAAATTTTGATGCAAAATTCATGGAGAAATTACAAATGAACAATTACCCTTTTCAGGAAAAGGTCAAAGGATCACGAATCCTACGATTTTTCCATAAAACAACAGCAAATGGTAGAAGAAAACTTGAAAGAAAAAGATTGTTCTTTTACGTGGGAAATCTGGAACATTTCCGCGATTCCCCGAATAATTAGAGATTTAGAGAGGAAAATTAAGAGAGAGAATAAATTTTGTAATCGGAATATAAATCGAAGAGAAGGAGATATACTCTTGTTTGAGGTAAAGTATTTATACAAGAGAGAGACGGAGGTCATTTTGGGGTCTGATCAACTTTGATCGTACAAGAGATCTCGGGCACGGTTCTTGTCAACCCCAAAAATAATAAGAGAGCCCTAATAGATTAACACACCCCAAAAATTAATAAAGACATCCTCGAAATTTTTTTTAAATAATCAAAATTCTATTTTATTCTTCTACTTCTTCTTCTCCTCCCTCCCCCGGCGACGCCCCCCAATCCCCCGGCGAAGTCCCCCCGCGCTCCTCCCCCCTCCCCGACGAAATCCCCCCGTGCCCCCTCCCCCCTTCCTCAGCGCCCCTGCCCCCCCCCCCCCCCCCCCCCGCCCCCCGCAAAAAAAAAAAAAAAAAACAAAACCGGCCTCCCCGCGCCCCTCCGCCTCTCCCCGGGTAAACTCCCTTGATCCCCTCGCCTCCTCTGTTCGGCCAGAGTGGTCAAACGGGGGGGGGGGGGGGGGGGGATTGGGGGTGGGGTGGGGGGCAGGGGGCGCTGTAGGAAGGAGGAAGAAGACGTTTTTTTGGACATTTCACCATGGGTGAAGTGGAGGAAAAAAATAACGGCACTCTTGTAATTGTTTTGGGGGACCTTTCTCATTTTTGTTGGTAGCAATAATCACTCCCAGAAACTTTCTTCTCGAAAGGGGAGTAAAATCTTAGTGATATACTTACAGTTAATCTTAGTGATATACTTACAGTGCCTATATCTGAACGCACCATGTTTTGCACCCATCAACGTGCACGTAGGCCCCATTATTAATTAGAGTTTTTTTTTGAAGAATAAAAATTTGGCTTTATATTAGATATTACACTGATTGGATGAACCATGCCTAACTTCTTTAACAGAGGAGTAGTGAGAAACCTATACAACCATTGATCAAACAGTTGATGGTTGAGACATAGATGACTAGCGTGGTGGACAACTTCATTAGTCGATCTGCTATCGAAGTTCATCCTCGCTCTTGTGTTGGCCTGAAGTACACTACGGCACTCTTAGATGACATAGGCCACTCTCCATGAAGGCACTGAGTCTTTATTACAAATTCAGTGAACCAAACTCTTTGTATCACTTGCAGTAATACAAGATGTGTTCCTTATGTCAGGAGCTAGTTTCAGTTCAAGAAAGATTGTGTTGCCTCGGTGTGCTCCAGATCCGATATGGCCACGCGCGCAACAGCTGTAAGCTTCACTAGGCCTTGTAAGTCTCTATAAAATCTTTGTGTTAGTTTTCTATAGTCACGCGCGCGTGCCTCCGTGTGTGTGTGAGAGAGAGAGAGAGAGAGAGAGAGAGAGAATAGCACAAAGTAGAAACAAAGTATTGCTCCAAGGAGGCGCAAATCATGTTGAAGTTGTGGAGCTTAATTGCCGTCCTTGACAGGAAATCAACCTCGGAGAAGTATTATGCAGGAAGAACTGCGAGGCCTAATCACACTGGAAGTTAGGAATTCGAGAAGTCCATCCTAAATGACTCAGAGGTGAGGCAAGACCTCGGGAAGAGTCTCTCGAGAACTGGACTACCTCATTGACTCCCCGAATAAAGGCGTACTATAGGAAAGTGTGGGCGAGCATAGAGTTTCAGATGGAGGCAAATTCAAGTGTTGGGGAATCACTCGGAGTCTCAAAAGAAGCACTCCAAGAGACATAGCAGAGAAACATTTGCGAGGCACAGTGAAGCACAGCGAATATGGTCCAGCCTGGAAGCATCACAATACAGGAAAGTCAGGTCACGTGTCAAGTACAGTTTAGAAATGTCACAACTTGTGACCCTAGTTTTTCATATAAAAGGAGATGTGCCGTAATTAGGGTGGTGATGAAAACCTAGAGCTATTGTAAAGAACGGGTGTGGGATCTTCTTCTTTATCTCTCTGTAATCTCTCGACAATAGTAGATTTGTAGCGACTCCTTAGTTTTTCCTTACTTTAAGTTTTGCACGTAATTTTTGATATTCTCTCTGTGTGATTTTTTGATAGATCTGTGATCTTACTCCTTTCTTTTGATCTGATATGCTCTTGTTCATAGCATCGTAAAAGCCCTTATCCCAACAAATCACACATGAGTGGGTTGGCCTATTATGACAGGTAGGCCATCCCAGTATTCAATGGCCTTGTATATGGGCACATAGGTTTTAGACTTATAAATTACTCTAGACCGTGTTTGGGCTTAGCTGCCTTTATGTGGACCGTGCCTGTGGGTTATCCTGAGTTTGTTTGGAAGAGTTTGTTTGGAAACATTAGGAAAGCACTGTATGGATTTAAGAAGACACAGAGAGCTTGATATGAGAATACTGCAGTCTCCCCTTTATTTTGTAGTTATTCTCTGAAGGATGTTGATTCTAGCATATTAGAAAAGGTGTAGTTGTGATATGTCTTTATGTTGATGACTTGATCGTCACTGGAGATGATACCGATGAGATTCGGAGAGTGCGATATCAACTATCTCGCTCTCCTTCTCTCCCTAGCACGGCCCACTACCAATCCTACTCAAGGAAAATGCCATTTTACCTGCATCAAGAACATAAGATTAGTCAGCACCTTACCAAATATTGTTTTCCGCACGAAGTTTGATTAACATCTTATATGCTTGTTTAAGCATAAAAACATTCTGCCCATCCAAAAGAAAGAACCAAGTGGATGAACTGCGACATGGAATTTTTTCCACCTTGCTAATGAAAAAAACACATGTTTCTTCAAGAACAAGGTGGCGTCTGCACAGAGAAACAAGTCAGTCATTCCCTTCACAGCAGTTAATGGAACACGAAGTTCCCTACAAGTAGAGTCCAAAGTCAGAAGAGTAGTCATGATGAAGGCTCCCCTGGGCTCTTTCAAGCATCCATTGAAAGACATGATGGAAGTTCCCTTGGAGCATTCCCAGAGAAGTTGCATCCACTTTGAGATTGTAAAAAATGCAGCCTCTCTTATTACTGTAGCTTTTACAATGAGGATAAAGGGAGAGACTGGATTTTTCACTTCCGGCCAGTTTCAGCTATGACATTGACTTTGGAGTAACGTGTTACAAAATATACAAACCCAAGCATGGTGAGTCCAGGAGAGAAAAAAAATAAAAACGCACGTGAAGTGGGTTGCGCGGGGGAGAGAAAAGGTAAGAATTTAAAACCGCACGGGCGGTGGGTCACGCGTGAGAGATGTGCAGAAAAAACAAAAAATCTTCTCTTCCTGTGGGTCCTACAAAAACCGACGGTCATATTTTGTTTTCCAACGGGCAAATTTTTTTAATGAAACGGCCAAATTTTACTAATCGTGATTACTATTCACAAAAATTTACATGATCAAATTAATCAAGTTCAAGAATTTAAGGAATAAAAAATAGGGTCCATGTCATTGGGATGCTAAAAAATAGAGACCATCATGGGTCTATATTTTTGAGTGGAGAGGACTCTATTTTGCACGGAAATACTAAAAAATAGAACTTGAGGAGAGGATGCTCTTAACCGCTGCATCTTGTGTCAAACTTCACATATTTCTTTTTCCCAGCAGCTTAAATTGTTGCACCAACATTATCGAATGAAATAGCCTTTTACTTTGGAAAATTATTCAGCTCAACGTGATTTGTGGATAGTCATTAGTGTAAAATTTCTTTAACAATTTGATAACTTTTGAGAAGGAAATATAAAGAGGAATTAATTAAGCAATTGATGACTAAATGCTTTCTTTTCTTTTTAGTAAAAGAATAAGAAACTTACTAATAAATCATTTCCATGTGATGGAGGAGGTCACATATGCTATGAATTGTCTACTACTTGAAAGAACTCATCAAATTTAAATGTCCAAGTGACTCTTCATAAACATATGCATGGGGAAGAGAATCTTTTATCCTTTAGCCAACATTCTATAAGATCAAAAGCATTATTTAAACAAATAAAAGGCAACTTGTAGCTATAAAGCACAAAGATTTAGCAATAAACAAGATTAGTGAGAGTAGCAAATTGTCTCAAGGCCATAAGAGAAGTTGCATGTAATGTACGCCAGAGCTCATCTTGCGACAACTTCAGTAATGATGTTTGAAATAAGATTGTGTTGGTGGTAACAAAATAGTATCCATTGATTGTGTTTCCTTCACAATTGGCCAAAACACCAACCTTAGTATTTTAGCCATGGCCAATAGATTGTAGAGCTTCCTTGTTGATATTGCATAAAGAAGTGGGTCCCATGAAATACCCCCATCTAGATGGGTCTAAAATGCCATGAATGACACTATGCATGACTAACACTGACCAAGCTGCTTATTCATGTTAATGCCCTAACCTAACACTATGCTAGTTTTGATGTGGCTATGTTCCTAACTTGGTTCCTTATATAAATCTTTGAGAAAATGAAAGGTTTCCTAAAATAAAGAGTAGGAGCAGCAGGTTTGGTCAAGTGATTGGATTTTTGAATTATAGCATGAGAAAAAGATATGTTTTCTATGTTTGTTTAAAGAGAAATTAAAACTACGAGCCCGCTTAAATGTATATAGTAGTGTTAATTACATGCCACTAAGTGCATCTCCAAAGGAGCTCTCTATCTTCTCTCATTTCCTATTTTAGAGAGCAAAATTAATAAACTGAGCTCTAATGTTATTTCTTATATGGCCCTCTATTTTAGGAGAGGGCTCTAACATTCACAAATGTAGAGAATCAAACCCACTCTTTAAACTATATTTATTATTATTTTAATCCATCACAAATTACTTTTAAATAATACAAAAGTGTCATCGGCCAAATTGACTGTTATAAAAGTAATAAAATATCCAAAATAGCTCAAATTTAGAGAGCTCGCTTGAAGCATAAATGAAATAAGAAACTCTTTAAACTAATATTTTTCTTAAAATAGCTCAAATTTAAGGAGCCTCCCTTAGAGTTGCTTCTAAGCTTCTATTAACCGGAGGAGGAAACAATATAAGAGACAATACACTCGTCCATACTCTCTTTAATATTTTGCTCCATCAAGATAACAATGGCCTAATAGAGCAGTGGTCTACAACTATCTTTTTATTCTCATTAAATTTTTATAGGTGAGCACAATTAAGCTAGTTAAGCTCTGGGAGTATAAGCCCCACCTCTCAAAAAATAGATGAGATTTCATAGAAAATTTTGTACCCATTCCCTCTCTCTGAGGAATGTTTTCTTAGACTTCTTTTGATGAAACCAGGTGTTTATCAAACTGTTTGGAGACAATTGTCTAGTGTTTAGATAGCAAGCCGAAAGGCATAATGCAGCTGTTGCATATCGCGAGCTATCAGAATAAAAGGCGAATGAGAATATGTACCATTGGTAGAGCGCTTGCTTGTGCAAGAAAATGCCACAACTTCTTAGTGAATACCAAACATATCAAGACATGCAGAAAGTTAAAAGCTTCAATTAAAAGCAAAGAAACTAATAGGACTAATGTTCTTTTGGGCCCATATGATAATGTTGATTAGATGAGAGATTAGGTTGATGGTAGGTGGGGAACCAAAACCTTTATGCTTGTTTCATTGTTCAATCTCAAAAGATTAGCCTCCTCTAAACTTATTATTAACAGTAATGACACAATCTGATAGCTTAACCCTTTATAAAAATGTAAAAAAAAATAAAAAAAAAACATTTATAATAATCTAAAGTTGGTAAAAAGGACAATACTTTTGATAATATTCTAGATAAGTTTCCTAGTCTAAGATCGGAGACCTTCACATCTGTGATTTCAAGGGCTAGTGGTGGTCTGCTCCGCCTTTGGAGAATAAAAAGGTAGTGTATTTTTATTGCGCGCATGGAAAAAGATAGCCAGACAAGGCCTCAGCGTAGAGAAAAACCCCATGGGAATCTGCTTGTCATCTTGTGTGAGTTGTAGTGCTATTGTTTTTAGGTTACCTGTGCTGTTTGTTTTCTATGCGTTGTGCTTTGCTTTTGTAGCTTCAGAGAACCACAAGGGGACATGCAAGAGATTGCCATTGGGCAGAACAAATCAGGGGTCAAAAGGCTCATCTGGTCCTTATCTCAGATTCTGGCCCTGTGGGGGGACTATCTTCTATGATTGGAACTGAAAATTTATTCAAAAGTTGCATCCTTTCTGAATGTATTAAAAGAGAGGGCATCTTCAGAAACCCTTCCCACTAACTCTAAATGACATTCACAAGGATGTGATGCCATCAAGTCATTGAGGACCCTTCTTTAAGAGTTCCGATTACCTTGTCATCGAATTTTAACTAACAAGACAGGTAAAAGTTACAATCGTTAACTTGATTTCTGATATAATGAGGCTGCTCATTTTATGGGATCATGATGTGACAAACGAATAAATGATCAACTTTATGTTTTGGAATAAAAAAGAGTGCACCAAATTAACAACAATTAGAAGAATGTGGAAGAGATGGTAAAAGATGAAGACTGATCAATGGAAAGGTTGATCAAAAGGTAAATTGACAGTGATGATGAATAGACATGATCAATTGATAGGGGGAGAAGACGATAAAACTCCGAATCGGATCTCATGCCTTTTCGACGGCAGGAGATGGTGGGGAACAAGAAGATGAGAAAGAGATCAATTATCAGGTGGAACCACAGCAGACAATAATGGAAACTCAATCATGCAAAGACTGGCTCCTGAATTTGGAGAAAACAGGGAAATGATACAACTCAGTCATGTCATATAGAAACAATTCTGAGTAATTATGAAGACGCAATCAAACTGTGAGCAAGAAAAGGATTGGCAACGACATACCAATTAAAAGATCTTAGCAAAAAAATCTTAAGAGAAGTAACAACGGCCCACTAAAATTATTACTGTTTCCCCATTCATCTCTGTTTATGGCCATCTCTGTTTATGGCCATCTATTATGAACAAAACGGGCATATAGAAATCAGTAGAAACTCATACAAGAAACTTTAGTAGAAATAGTCAGATTACAAAGAAAAACAGCAGACCTATTTTAACTTATAGATGACATCAATCAAGTACATAACACAGCAATCTATTAACCACTAACAGAAGCTGTCCTGTTATTCAAGAGGAAGAGAAAAACCCATAGTCCAAATTCCATGAACTGGTCACTTGCAACTAATCAGAATGCAAACAAGAAGAAACCCTGAACCTGGATGCTGATGATACCATTAAATGGACTGAGTACTTCTAAAAAAGGTGCAAGGCAATGCAATTATGGAAACTCCCATTTCTTGGATTCCAAATGAGGTGAACACCACAATAGCTGAAATTTTTATAATATCTATTGAAAACAAAAAAACATCATATTAAATAAAAGAACCTAATCAAGTAATGTACAAGAGAGCTCAGTGAACAACAAATAATTGAAAGAGAAATGCATTATGTGTCCTTATGGGTTATAGCTACAACAGAGATATAATACATGCTCGGTTTCACTTGAAGCTATCCGTATGAGAGAAGTTCAATCGAACAGTTAAACCTCAGACTGCAACAATGGAAGAGTTCATATCTGTTTTGATTCGCAATGCTGATATCGTAAGTTTGATCAAGTAGTTTCATAGACATTATGATGACAAAATTTAGCTAATGTATCATGAATGACACTAACAAATCTAGAATCAGTAAATATCAGTTATTTCCACTCTATAGAACTTGTTCCCAAACAGCAGCACTACAACATAGAAAAGAATAAGATCATCTAAGGGATTAATGTGACACTAGAAAGTAGAGTTACATAAAGATCACAACAAACAACTAAAAGAAATATAATAGTTTGGAACTCAAGACCTGATTCTCTTCATACCAGGCTTTCCATCTGACTTCAGAGAGGAATCCCCATCAGAGGAGGCCTCCATGGACTTTGAGAAGGAAGTGGAGAGGTCACCATAGAGATCGACGACCCTGCGGATGTTGTTGTTGAGCTCTTTTATGAGCCTTACGTTCCTGCTGAGGTTGTCAGGGATCTTGGACTCATGGTTCTGATTGATCTCATTGATCAGTAGCCTGTTTTGATCTAAGATGCCCTGCACTTGAACAAAGTTCTTCTGAAAGCTTTGGAGGACCTTGGTGTCAACTGGGGTCCCATTGCCCAAGCCTGAGAAGGTCTCTCCCTCCATTCCCCAATCTCAATTGCAGTCAGAAGTGATCCTCCATGTAAAAAATTCAAAGAAAAAATTTAGTTGTCACCTGCTTCATCTCCACAACTCACATTAAAAGGCATCAAAGACTAGTGAGCTTAAACAAAACAAGCAAAACTAAGAGAAGGGAATCATGTAAATTGGATCTTAAGAGGGCACCCACCATCACAGAAATCTAAGAGGATGAGAAGAAGAAAACCAATTGAGAGCGGAGAAGAGCATACCAAGGAGAACGAAGAAGAAACCAACTTTTTGACTTGAAATCCAAGCTAGGCCAGTGGAGAATTTAGACAGACCAAAAGACGGAGAGAGCTTTAGAAGACCCAAAACAAAGAAAAAGAGGGATTTAGATAGTACCCATCATCAAATCAGTAAAAAAGAACATGTAAAGGCTCATAAAAGAAGGAATACAGTTGAGAAAACAATCAAGGGAAAAAACATAGTTTGGTGAAGTTGAGATGACTAATGAGAAGCCAAAAGAGAGCACTATACATGCAGAGAGAGAGAGAGAGAGAGAGAGAGAGAGAGAGGAATCTCTCGAAGATGTCTGAGGCATGAGAGACAAAGACTGAGGAGAAATCATGGCATCCATAGATGACAAAGAGGAGGATTTTAATATAAAAAAAAGATACAAAAAAGCTGATCCAGCTGCATAAAAAGAATTGTTTTCCTTTTAGATTAAGCCCACATCAAAAATCTCAACATCCTAGAGAACACCACCACGAAAACTAAAACAAATCACAAAGTTGAGAAAGCCAACAATGTACTAACAAAAAGAACAAATACCTGAAGTGATATATGAGAATATAAAAACTTGGATAAGAAAAAAGAAAGAATTTGGATAGAAAAAGGGAACCTTTTGATTCTGAGAAGGAGGAGAGGACAGAATTGGCAGCCCAAATGTTCAATCGTACGAGAAATCTCACAAGAGTTCCTAAAATAGGAAACTTTAATAAAAGTAGACATCAACAAAGATTGGATTTTGATGCAAAATTCTTGAAATTCCTGGAAAAAATTGGAAACTTATGTGGAGAAAGATCAAAGAACTGTTTTTGATAAGTCTTTTTTTTCCCGAATGGAAAAAAGGAAAAAAAAACACACTCTATAAAATTCAGAGAGAAAAGGAGAGACAAAAAAGAAATGAGCTCAGATATCAATGGGGAACTGTATTATTTGTAGTTGATGGGCGCTTACCTCGGAAATCTGGAACATTTATCCGAATCCAGAGAGAGGCGAGATCAATTGGGAACTCAGAGAAGCCTCGTATCGCCGATTTTTTAACCGAATCTCTCGGAGAGAGAGAGACAGAATAAATAGATTTGATAGTCACGCTTGGACCCTTTTCCAGAATGAATTTTACATCCTCACCCCTCAAATCTGGTACCTTTTCATATTAAAAGTTAAAATGTTTAATATTTGCAAAACTAGATCGCTAATAAGTGCAATAAGTCGAGGTATGGATTTGAAAAATATCACGTCAAAACTTCCATTCCTATTCACCTCTCAAAACTTCACAATTGCACATTAACATTTCAAGTTGTTCACGTTGGGATAAATTGCATATATTCAAAGGAAAAAAGTGTCAGTAAAAAATTGGGAAGAAAATGTGAGAAAAAAAAGTAAAAAATTTAGATCTGTGCAAATAAATATTTCGGAATTTGATTGTAATGTGAAAGTGCAAGTAAAAATATATTGTATTTTTTTATGTTTGATTAGAAATATGAAAGTGGAAGTGAAAAAATTAACTGCAAAATAATATTAAAATAAATATTAATTATGAAGTTTTTTTTGGACTGTAATTAAAATGCAAGTGGGCTTTACATGACCACAAAATTAACCGTTTTTACAACTTATTATAAGTGAGATTTACATGACCACAAAATTAACCATAACACCTTGCAACTGGGAAAATGATAGCGTGAAAGGGAGATGTGAAAGAGAAAAGGGGAAAGGAAAAGGGGTTTTCTCATTTCTCTTTTTCAGTTCCAAACAAACACTGAAAGTGAGAAATGAGTTTGCTACTTCTGCTTTTTTCCACTTTTGCCCCAAAGCAAACTCGCTCTAACTAAATCGAGATCTATTTTAGGTTCTCACTGAACCCATCCAAAAAGTTTTTTTTTCGAACTTTTTGTAAATTCTTAAAAATTGTCATGAATCCCAAAAGATCTAATTCTCAAATTCTTCTAAAAAGATGAAAATCATCACCCAACTTCAAATTCAAAAAGAAAAAAATTTTGGAGTCAATGAAAATTTTCTTCATTAGATATGTTTTCAAATTTTGTTACACACCCCTTAGTGTATGTCCCAGTTTATTTTATGGGGATTTTATTATAGGCCTCTATGTGAAATCGTAATGAGTAAACTCAGCTTCATAATGTTATTCACTTCAGTCACCTCTTTTATATTTTAAACTAACCATGTGCTTTTCACATGTCAAACGTAGAAGCGCTCCTCTGCGGCGAAAGACACAAATGTTTTATAGTAATCACTTCAAAAATGCGAACCGGTTCAAATATGCGGACTGCTGATGTATAAAATATTGCAACTATAATCGCAGTCCTCACAAAAAAAAAAACTATTTCTGAGGGTTGTGCCCACGATCACGGTCTTCATTATTAGGACATATTTCTGAGCCTTTTATAGAACTGTAATCATGATCGCAATCCTCATAAAATGTCTTATTTTTATCTTTACATGATCGCAATCCTCAAAAAAATACAATTTTCCAGCATATGTTGAGATTGTGACAATGATCGCAAACCTTACAAAATGCCCTATTTTTCAATTAATAAAAGGGCTGTGATTATAGTCGCAGACTTCTAATAAAGGACTGCGACTATAGTCACAGTCACATAGGGCTAGGGTCATGAGTCGTAGTCCTCATATCAACATCGCCATTATCAGCAGATCCCGTTCACCGGCATCGAATGATCTTCAAATTTTTTTCAAATCTAAATATCACATCGATCACAAATACAAACAAAACTCATCGCAAACACGAGCAAACGAGGTCGGCAAAAGGTCCATCCTAAAACAAAAATTGGTCTGGGGCCTCAGCCTCCTGAGACTCCGAGAAAAGGCTCCATGCCCCTTCCAATTCCACGACGATCTGACAGTGCAGGTCAACTCACGAATTACTCTGCATCGGAGTCAGGGTCGAGGGAAGAGCAACGTTGGGCCGATGGGAAGGGTAAAAGAGGAAATAAAAATATATAAAGAAGTGATAGTTTGAAGAATCATCTTATGCTAACGTAGATGAGGATGTAGTGAATAAAATTATGAAGTTGAGTTTTTTCTAATTATGAATCAAAGTAGGTGATTGTAGCGAAATTAGTATTTTAGTTTAATGACCTAATATGTAAATTTCAATCTTATGTTTGAGAAAATTAGGTGGTGGAGCAAAATTTATCGCAAGAAGGGGAATGAATGTCTGCAAATTTACGATAGAGTTGGTCTGCATTTAGTTGGAGGAGTAAATAGTGTTAGGTTTAAGGTTAGAGGAGAGTAGGTCACCATAGGTTTAACAAAGGGCCTGTTTGACTTGCTACAAGTGGGAGGAAAAGGTGTAAGTGAAAAATGATGAGGAAAAGATGAGAGATTGAACTTTGTGCAAATAAATTTTTCGGGATTTGATTGTAATGTGAAAGTGTAAGTGAAAAAGTATATTGCGTTTTTCGGTATTTAGTTAGTAATGTGAAAGTAAAAGTGAAAAAGTTAACCGCAAAATAATATTAAAATAAATATTAATTATGAAGTTTTTTTTTTAGTATAATTAGACTGTAAGTGAGATTTATATAACCACAAAATTAACTGTTTTGATGTACAACTTATTCCAAGTGATTTATATGACGACTAAATTAACTGTAGCATCTGTAAGTTAGAAAATGATAGCATAAAAAGGGTATAAAAAGAAAAGGAGGAAAAAAAGAGTTTTCTATTTTCTTTTATGTTTTCAAACAAACACCGAAAGTGAGAAATGAGTTTTTCTATTTCTGCTTTCGCTTCCGCCTCAAGCCAAACCGCCCAAAGTGATTCCAAAAAGAACGAGGAAAGGTGGATACTTTTTTCCTCCCAAATTTTGCTCTTGACGTCTCATGTCATCATTACACTTGAACTTGTTTGTTGGGAAATATGAAGAATAAATGTGAATCTTTGAGTTGAATTACGGCGAGATCCGTTGATAGAATCAATTGAATAATGGTTGGAGTGTGTTCTCCCTTCTATTGGGGATGAACGTGGTATATTCACATGTTCAATTCCGACTTCGAATGAATGAGATATTCAAGTCTAAAGTTTACCTAATTCAAAATCAAAAGGGGACTAAAGGTAGCTAAAAGTATTTAGTCCCGCATTGACAATGGGGTAGAAGTTTGAAGTATTTAAATAGAGAAAAAAGGGAATAAAGGGTGTGCCCTTTCGGTACTTGGAATTTTCGCGCGCGATTAGGGGGAAACCATGTTCGCGCGCGCCGCCGCTGGCGCCGGCTCTGGCGCTGGGGCCGGGCTCGGGCACGGGTTCCCTACCCCATCCGATACTTTTTGAACCGGGTCTTACGGGTATGGATTATTGCGGATCCTACCCGCTCTGCCATCCGGATCCGAACCCAAAGCGCAACGGCTCTCAGCAAACCGCCGCGAACAGTTGGGCGGTTGCTGTCCGAAACGAATCGTTGCAACGGTTCAGACCGAACCGTTGCAACCATTCGGTTGGGTTCAGACCATTTTACCCCGCCCGGAGCGCTATAAATAGCGCTCCATTTCTCTTAATCAAAACACATAGAAAACAACAACAATCAATCTTCTGTATTTTGAAGTGAGATTTCTGCACTCAGTTTCAAAGTGACTTCCAACAGAAAGTGGGAATTCTGCAACTCGGATTCTGAAGCGACTTTCAAGAGATTCTGAAAAATTCGTTCTGAAAGAAGGCTCAGAAAATTCAACAGATTCTTTAATAGAATTGTTGTCTGAATCTGTGACTTCCAAAGAAGAATATTCTTTTACCTTCCTCCTTTATCTACAGTGGGTGCTCCTCCAAACTAAAGACAAATATTCTCCCTGAAATTTGTCTTGGTCCTGCTGCTTTGATAATCTTGTGAAGATACCGGTTAACTACGGTTCGACCGTACGGTAATTTGGTAGTGCTATCCAAATACCGTGAACGAGTGTTGTATCTTGGGAGACCAGCGTCCAGTAACCTGTTAGCACCGTTGCGGGGGTCGTAATTGTCTTAAGGAGATTCGCTATAAGCGTACCTCACTCCAAGTACTGTATAAGTGAATTAATTTCTTTATACAGGGGTTATACTGATATTCAGTATATTGAGACTGACTTATACCAGTCTAATTGGTGGTTAACCAAGGAAGATAATTGAAAGGTGGTTCTTTAATTAAGGAATGTTCTATTGAATGAAAAATCTCCACCTGATATTCACCGACCTGGCCAATTAGATCGGTGATATTTCGGTGATATTGATTAGTTGTGAGATTGATCCTAGAAACTAACATTTTTTTACGGAAGGGTTTTTGAAAGAGTTAATTTCCTTGCACATGCTAACTTCACTTGCCAACGCAATCTTAATAACCAGCGGGTAGAGCATGGGTCACATGTCCCAATATTCACATTCAGATCTAAAGTGTCATTCGGTAGATTAGCATAAAAAGTGCCATTAAGTTCAGACTTGAAGCCTTTGATTCTAGAATTCAAGAACTGGAGTCTATTTGTATTCAGATCTTCTCATCTGCGTGCTTTTTAGTTGAAGATCTGAGATACAATTATAATTTTTCACTATTTTGTGACAATTGTAGTTTCAAAAGTATGAAACAGAGTGTGATGCAACCTGATATGAGAACATCAGAAGTACACAAAACCAAGACTGTGCTTGCACTTTTAGCCTGCCCTCCATCACAATAGATCATTTAGAGCAAGACGAGATGACCACAAAAAAATTAGGGTCTGTTTGGTTGTCGTAATTGGCCGTAATTCGTAAGTCGTAATTGGTAAAGTCTTTTACAGTTGTAAATGATTTACATGTATGTAAGTTTTACGGTATTTGGTTGATAATATAAAGTTGTAAGTGGGAAAGTGTATTGTATTTTACGGTGTTTGGTTGTCGTAATGTGTAAGTCGTAAGTGAAAAAGTTGATCACAAATTTAACTATTTGATGATTTAAAAAGTTTTAATATTGCAAATAAATATTAAAAATGCTACATATTAAAAAATTTTTAATATTAATATAAAAAATAATACAAATTTGCATGACCACAAAATTAACTGTAACTGGGCTGTAAATGAGTGGTAATTGGGTTGCAAGTGAGTGGTAGTTGAATTGCGTAAGTCTTTTACAAATTACGGTCCAAACAAACGCCGTAGCTGTAATTGGGTTGTAAGTTATTTACAAATTACGGACTTTTACGCCTTTTACGGCGAAACAAACATCCCCTTAATTGCAGCCTAATTCAGTAGCATTTTGGGCCTTTTGCAATAGATCGCAGAAAGTAGGGGTGTTCACAGGTAGGATTGGGCGGGTTTGGATGAAAATGAAAACTCACTCATCGGGTTTGGGTGGTTTTGAGTTTTTTGAAACCCGCCAATTGGACTTCGGATTGTGTTTGAGTCGGTTCGTGTTTTAAGCAGATCGGGTGGGTTGGGACATATTTTAATGGTTTAAACAACTAATTTATTTTGTAAACTTATACTTAAACACACACATATATAAATGTATATGCATATATGCAAAATTTATGTATTATTTATATATACATATGCACATATATACAGAACATGCATAAATATAAAGACAGACTTGATTATTTTTGGAAAGATTTAAGCATAAATCCTTCTCATTCATACTCAATGCTATAACTTTCAAATATAATATCCACTCCCTTGAAGTATGTCTATAGTATTTTAAATAATTAAAAATCAATCGTTTTATTTTTTTTTTCATGTATCAAGTAGGCACAAAATGAATAACCAAAAGTAACACATTACTTAGATATATGAATTTAGACATACAAATTTTTTGATCCGATCATCTGATCATTATCTAAATATTTAAAAATTCTCACACACTAATTTTATTTAGGTTTCAAATATTATACACCATTAATTAACCAACTTACCATTGTGGTTGTTCATTTAGAGCCTAGTGGAGGAATAAACAAAAAATTATTTAAAACACTTGAATTTTTGTTTTTAAACATTCTTAATAATATAAGTCAACTCTAACAGAGTGGATCTTCAATTTGAATAGTCTACAATTGAATTAGAATGAAAATGATTCATTTCCATATCCTTTCTAAAGAGCCCAAGTCTATCTCTAAATACACGCACATGTGTGCATGCGCGCATGTGAATGTATCAAAATTTAATTAAAAAAAAAGGGTAAAATGAAGTCAATATATACTAAAATGGGCATGTTTGGGCGAGTTCGGGTGTTATGGAGTTCAAGTCATGTGAGTTTTGAAGAAAATGGAAACCTATCCAATCGGGTTCGGGTGGGTTTTAGATTAGCTATAAAATTCAAAATTTCGGGTTTCGGACGGGTACGGTTTTGAACTCAACCCATAAACAACCCTAGTAGAAAGTATGTCAAAGCAATGATGCGTACCAGAGAGTGTTTGGAACAATCAAGTTTATAAATTTCAACCAACTTGATCAGTGCCAGATTTCCGTAGGGGAAGGTGAAACGCCTAGCACCCCCAAACCCCCCAAAAAAAAATTTGAAAATGAAAATGAAATTTACAGTTTTTATCGATCTTCTTTAATCTTTATATTTTGTACTTTGTTGTCTCTTGTTTGAAATTTGGCCCGGAAGCATAGCTTATATTGCATATCTTCGCTCTTTAAACCCATTCAAAGGGACATATTGATATATTACTTGTGTTGTTTTCGCTCTCCAGCGATTTCAATAAAATAAAATAAAATTTACAATGTAGCTGGAGGCCCCAAAGGGGAGATTATTGCTTCATGTTTGCAGGGAAGAATTGTAGAATGGACAAACCGAGGCCAGTATGCTGCTAGAGAGAAAGTATATGATGCTTCAAAAGAAGCTACGTTGTGGTGCGATGCTCATGAAGGGGGATTGAAAGACATGGAAAGTACCTAAGACCACGCGGCGATGACCAATATTGGATTAGTCCACCGAGAAAAAAAAATGTACGACTAACGTCTCTTTCGTCCACTCAGATGAGACAAAATAATGGCTGTCATTAAATTAATATTTTTTGCAAAGGCTAACACCTTCAATAATGGTAGATTCTCAGGGGCTGTTTGTTTTTCGATAGAGGAGAGAGGATAAGAGAGAAGGAAGAGGGAGAGAGATTTCTTCTCCTCTTCAGTGATGAGTTATTTGATGGGTAGAAGAAGGGAGAAAGCGCTGATCTCCGAGCCCGTCAGCGTCAGCTCTAGTTTGGATCAGATCCAAGCCTCTTCTTTCTCATCGGACAAAATGCCTGAGCTCGGATTTGAACTCGATTTCTTCCTTCTTCCTCTCTTTTCTTCTTTCTTCTAAGAAAACAAACAGATCAGTAGCATGCTTCTCACAAATATAAAAAAAGAAAAAGAAAGAAAGAAAGAAATTATAGAAAATTCCAACACGCGAGGGTTGCACATTCGCGGCGTTTCTCATGTGGGAACATGCAATTTCATCGCTCTCGATATGAAAATGTCTAAATGACATGCTTAGCTTACATGAACGTTTTCATGACTTTGCGCTTTCTCAAAGCATTAATCCTTCATTTGGCAATTAGATTGTTACACTCAATATCTAATCAAATTGGGCAACTACTATATATAAATCTATGTATTAATTCATTCAATACAGTCTACTTTTATCTATATAATTTAGGTCTGACAAATATTTATGGTTGATTTGGAGTTTCCTCCACGTTTCTAGTGTTTCCATTTAAAAACAAGATTGACTCGCATCCAGATCTTCTAAATTCTAATTAATGTGAAGATTCCAAATTAGTCTAAAGTGATTCTGCAATATATATAATAATAGAGAACACTGATTTTCCTCTTTTGGCACATGGTGGCAAGAAACAAATGGGTGAAAATTGCTGCAAAATGGTCACTTATCAATAAAATTTTTCTCAATATTTAAATTGTAATAGCTTCAAAATATACTTTAACCTTTTGGTCATTGTAACAAAATGATGAAGTCTCTTCGCATTAAACAAGAAAATTAGGATTTAAGCCCGACTTGTACTTCACTAGGAGAAAAAAGAAAAAGAAAATTTGAGAAGTATTATATTTTGAATCATCTCTTTGTTTTCTATCTTCTCCGCCTTTTCATTTGACCAAGATTGTCTCTTGTTAATGTTGTATTTTATTTCTTTTGACCTAAAATAAAGTCAAGCTAATAGAAAAAAAAATTCTACTTTCTATTTTCTCTTTCCATTTCGATTTTTTTTTTCAACTTTGATTTTTTTTTAAAACTAAGTGTTTGTCAAATGGGCCATTTCCTCCTATTTGTATAAGTCACAAATTAGCTGTGTTTGAGGCACGTATTGGCACACAACAAAATGATTAGGACAAACATTAAAATTTGAATAAAAGATTGTAAATCATTATAACTCTTCATAAAAAGTCTAAAATAACTTTTCAGTTATATAAAATTATAAAGCTTATCTTTCATATTGATTAATACAAACACCCATTGATTAATACACTCATCCAATTAATTAATATAGTCAATGATTAGTATGTTGGAGGAGAGAGGATATTAAAGGAGGTGATGTCATGCCAAGTGCCGTTGAAGATCGCCAAGGAAGTCGACGATGAGAGGCAAAGGGACAGTGGCAGGAAATAGGAGCAGCAGCAGAAGACAGGAGGGTCGCTCGACCGGCCCGGTCGACCGACGTGCACAACATCCACAGAGGTTGGAGTGGTCGACCGGCCCGGTCGACCGCAGTGCCTGACTGACAGACCCCAAGTCTCGGGTTTTCTGGGTCGACCGGCCCGGTCGACCGGAAAACCCTGACTGACAAACCCAACTCTCGGGTTTCTTGGGTCGACCGTCACGGTCGACCGGTATAAGGAAGTCGGTCGACCGGCCGGGTCGACCGACAGTCGGGTTCTGGGTTAAATCTGCTGATCCGCTGTATGAGGTATTTAAGCCTATGTTGATCTTAGGGTTTTGGATCGAAGTAATATCTCTGCGAAAAAGTATTAGCCCTAATTCCTCTTGCATTCAAAGAGACTTAGAGCCATTGTAATCATCTTCCTAATAAAAATCTCTCCGTTGATTGCCCCGAGGACGTAGGCATTCAGGCCGAACCTCGTTAAATCTCGTCTTTGTGATTTGTGTGTTCTTCGTGTGATTGTTTTGGGTTTGTTCTTGTGCTGGAGGTCTTGAGATTCTCTATTGTTTGGTTGTTGTGATTGGATCGCGCGCACAACATAGTACACACGCTCTTTTTTCGTCATCACAATAACCCCTTTCATTTTTTATCCTCAAAAAATTCTTAACCTTCTGCGTGCCTTAATCAATTTGTTACGTGCCTATATTCGTTCCTCTGGAATCATTCTAAAGACTCCACACAAATGTCTCCCTCAAAAGACAGCCGCCTCTCTCCTCCCGCAGCTTCTACAAATTAATTTCCACCCAAAGACCACCGGCGACTGCGCTGGCAAGCCATCCCAAATCCCAATGCCGGCGATCACCTTCGCTGGCAAGCCATCCCAAATCCCAATGCTAGCTCACCTGTGGAAATTCCACACTCCAAACTATTGTTTTCATGATTGTCTGCCAAACTGAATGAGTGAGAATAATTGTACCTCTTGGAGGATTTTTTTCCCCAGGTTGCGCTTCCATTACTATAGACTTGGCCAAATCCAGATTCAAGCTGTTTTGATTCACAAGAGAAGAAATAATGATATAAAATAAAATCTCTCACATGGGAAACTTTAGTAATTTAACAACAATGAAAACCAGTCCACCTGTAATGCATGTATATTCATTGTAGGATAAAAAACTTTTTTGACTCACCATGCAATTTCTGCACGTCGTTTAGCTTCTTCAGCTATTTGAATAAAATCAATGAAACTACCTCTATCCGTAAAAATCAGTTGTTCTGCAGGTTGCAGACCATGCAATGTCTGTTGCTCGCAGGCCCATGCAGCCTCCCGAGCTTCGCGACCAAAATCTTTTTAGCTTGTAAATGCCATCTGAGAAAGATAATTAACCCATAATGTGAAAGTGAAATATGTGACGGCAAGACTAAAACTAATAAGAGATGAAATATAAGTATCATAAACTAAATCAACAAGGAAATCGGAAAACGCTGAGCGAGAGAGTGATAAAAGCAGAGAGAGAGAGAGAGAGAGAGAGAGAGAGAGAGAGAGGAGACAAGTGAAAGAGAGCTATGCCAGGGAGAGAGGGTTGAAATTTTTCAAAGAATGAGGGGGTAATTTTGAGATTAGTTAAAAATGTTAAGAATTAGCGTGCATAGAGTATTTAAGTCATGTGCGCCTTAATCAATTTACAATGTGCGCTAATCTGGTGTGTGCGCCTTAATCAATTCTGTGTGTGCTAATATCCGTGTCTCTGTGTTTGACATTTAGAGTTAAAAGTTTGGGGTTAAAACCTAATTCAAAAGGAAGTTAGAGAACTAATTTTATGCCCTTCATTTTTTTTTAATTGTGGGAAAGGCCAATTAGGTGAGTCTGATTATTCACACCAATAGAATTGCTTAACATATTCATATATTTAATACACCCACAAATTTCTAAACATCCCCTTCACTTTTTCAAAATTATCCTTCACAATTTAAATCAAATTAAAATTTCAAAATATTAATTCTATCCTCCCTCTCACATCAGAAAACTCTCTCCCTCTCTCTCATTCTCTATCCATGGTTCTCAACTTTCCACTCCCAAAAAAAAAAAACACTCAGTTTAATAGTGAACATGTTACTCATTTCTTTAAAACAATCCTTTACTTGTTACATGTTGTGAGGCATGCTGGACATCGCCCTGCTGACCCATCTTTCTGGGCCATTTCCATCATATGATGCCAACACCAAACACATACCTATGTTAGAAAACCTGATGAAAAGATGATGCACATCCAACCAAAAGTTCCAAGGACTGTATCTGTTGTTCCCTCATAAGAGGTAAAAAATGGAGGACATGAACAAGCTCGTGATAAACTCTCTCGTCATTGAAGATTGAATTGAAGGCTACTTCAAATTTTTTAGGGTTTATATAGGCGCAGCAAAGCATATATTTAAAGAATAAAAAAAAGCGAGATTAATTAGGAATAAGATTTAGGTGAGTGTATTCAACAATTATTTGTGTACGTTTAGAAACAAGATTTTCTCTAGTTATAATATTAGAGTTAAATAATGTCTATTTTAGTCTTTTGATGTAAAGTTAAAACTGACCAACAACTTGTATTCTTAAGATATGAGTGTGTTAAATAATTCTCCGGGGTGTGAAAAGCCTCACTTCAATTAGGCCCTTCTTACCCAATTTCTCTCAACTTTGTCCTCATTTAAGATTATCCTGAGCTCGAGAGTGGAATAGAAAGTTGAGTATAGTGGATAGCAATTCCTTTAGATCCAACCCCGGCCATGTAGTCTGTAGCCGTGTTCCCTTCCTGCAAGATATGTGAACAAGTGAACTCCTCAACCAAATCTCTCCAAGCTGCCATGTCTCGAATAAGACTGTCAGCATAGCCACCATTCCCTTTCTTGGAGTTGGTTCAACTGACAACTGTTGCGCGCAGATACAACAACCACGTAGATGAAACCCTTGAGCCAAGATGCAATAAGAATTACCACCAACAGTAAAGAACAATTAAAACTGAGAAGAAAACAAAACACACGAATTTAACGAGGTTCGGCCAATTTCGCCTACGTCCTCAGGGTAAGGAAGAGAGATTTCTATTGATTTGAGAGTCAATTACAATTTTTACAAGCATTACAAGCATTACTTTATGAAGAGAGCTCTGCCTCTCTCATATACCCAAGACCGGTCGACCGCTACAACCTGTGCACGTTGGTGCACGACGGTCGACCGGTCCGGTCGACCGTGCTGCTGCTGCTGATTCCGTGCTGCTGCTGCTGATTCTTTGGCTCCTTGTCCTCGTCGACTTCCTCTCTCTTCCTACAACAACTCCACTTGAATCACTACCAACCCATACTTTTTCTCGCTCCCAATTTCGTAATGGCACACCTCACTCCTGATCTTGCGCTTATGATTCAGCCATCGGCACAGAGACACAGACCAGCGGAACACTACGATCAATAATAAGGTTGCCAACAAAATTTCGAGTAACAGACCTGGCATCACCATTTTTGTTCCTAGCATATAATGCTCCATCAAAATTCACTTTGATCCAACCATGAGCGGGGAGCCTCCAAAACAACAAGAAGTAGTTGTTTCGAGGGGAGTGAACAACCCCAGGGCTCGCACAGTTGAATATCATTGCTCAAAGCTTTTCATATCTCCATTGTTCGACTCAAAGCCCTAAGCAACGCAACCTTGCTGTGCCCAAGCTTATTGTTGAAGACAAAGTCGTTACGGGCTTTCTAAATCTCCCACGCCAGATAAGCAACAAAGGATTGGTGAAATTTACCCATGGTCGATTTCCCCTTGTGCTTAATGAACTTGACTAAATCCTCGTAGTTGCGCACCGCAGTCTCGCGCCCATTGAGAATAGCTCGAGCTCTCTCTAAACTGATCTCTTCTTAGGGCGTGTTTGGTTGCAAGGAAGTGGCTAGAAGTAAGGAAATGAGAAAGTATAATTGCTCACTTCCCTATCTATCCAAATACCGAAAAAGTAAAATAAGAAAACCTTTTTCCTTTTCTCATTTCTCTTTTACACAACTATTTTCTCACTTACATAGTGTTACAAATAATTTTGTGGTCATGTAAATCTCATTTGCAATAAGTTGTAACACAAAACAGTTAATTTTTTGATCATGTAAATCTCATTTGCATTCTAATTACAGCCCATTTTTTATTTTTCTTAATTAATTTTTATTTTAATATTATTTTGCAGTCAACTTTGTGGTCAACTTTTTCACTTCCACTTCTGTATTATCATCCAAACACCAGAAAAGACATAACATTTTTTAAACCACACTTCCAACAACATTCAAACACCGAAAAACTTACTAATCAATTCCCAAGTTCCAAAGGAAACTATTACCACTTTCTCACTTCTTCACTTTCTCATTTTCATCCTTAATCAAACAGGCCGTTAGATAACTCTTATACCAGACTATTATTGGTGTAAGATGGTACGAGGTAAAGTTTAAAAAAAAATGTCTTTTTCCCCCCTAATTTGTCTTTGAAGAGACGATTTATCA
Source organism: Agave tequilana (assembly GCA_038442645.1). Lineage (NCBI taxonomy): Eukaryota > Viridiplantae > Streptophyta > Magnoliopsida > Asparagales > Asparagaceae > Agave > Agave tequilana. The sequence continues at coordinate 55,780 of JAVJIF010022627.1, forward strand.
CTCTTGATAAATTTATTTATTTGAAAGAGTTCTAATGTTGGCAAGGAGAGCATGTTGTCTTTTTGAATGTCGTGGTGTTATGTAAATGGGAAAAGACAGAGGGCCTTGTTGTCAACTAACTTGTCGCCGACACTGTTGAGTAGGCCTGAGAGTACTAAAATAACGAGAAAAATATCCCCCAACATAGTAGCCAACCAGTGGAACTACGCCACTGGAAGGCGACAACACACGAGATTCCCTCTTGTGGGCCCCACGGAGCAGGCCCTTTCAGGCGCATGCAAACACAATGTCCCGCTGACGTGCAGTGGCTCTCGGCTCCCAGCGGAACCTACGGCCACAGACGGACGATGGCCTGTCCCAGATTTATTCCATGGCGTAAAATTACGTTAGTGACCCTCATCTCAACCATATCTATTCTCAGTCCTATCTAATTCCAAAGTCTTAGGACTAATTAATTTTCTAATGACAAGTTGTATGATTTGGTTGTTCATAGAATGTTCATTAGTTGAGTATCTGTGTGTGGGGCAACAAGAATTAGTTTTATTTACTGGGAGAGACTTGTGTGTTCTGAAAAGATTTGAGCCTAAATTTTTCTTATTCAAATACAATCATACCTCATCCGAGTACAAAATCTATTCCTTTGAAGTTGATCTATATTATTTCAAGTATTTATAAACCAAAAAATCAAATATTTTAACTACTTTTTATCATGCATCAAATAGAAAAAAAAACGGACAACCTAAATAGTGAGTGAGTTAGTTTAACGGTGCAAAATATTTGAAATCTAACAAAAATTGATTTGTAGGGGTTTTTAAATATTAAGATCATGATCAAATGATCGGATCGGAATTTGTATGTCTAAAGACATAAATCTAAACAACTAACTACTTTCTACCGTCCATTTTGCGCCGCTTATGGATGGGCAAAAGGTATCCAAAACACTTAATTTTTTATTTTTAGTTACTTTAAATAATATAGATCAATTTCAACGGAGTGAATCTTGTATTTGAATGTTAGAAGTTGGTCTTTGAGTGGGAATAATTCAAGTCCGTATTTTCCCTGGAACTACACAAGTCTATCTCTTATTTCCGTGTGCCCACCTCTCGTTTTGTCATCTTTTGACTGCTAATAATACCTTATTGTTAAATATCGAAGGATTTTAGTTGTTGATTTGATGCACTAAGCCGGGGTGCAAATTGATCATTCCTCACTATAGTATGGGATTTTGAATACTCAAATTGCCCGAATTTTCACCTCAATTTGATTTTGGGTTGAGCCCGAGTCAACATGCAACTTAACTGAGGATGACAATGGTCGGACCCAGGTCAGGCCTAGGGTTAAGTCCTGACCCAAAAAAATATTTAGAGCTTTTCACTTCGTGTATTGTTACTACTACGTCTGCAGCTTGGTTCTACATATGAAACAGCATATGATTTTATTTTTTAGGAACAAAGTTTGTCGTTGAAGTTAGGAACCTCTGCAGCCAATCTCGCCCTCACTGTAGAGCAGCCTCAATGGCGCCACCAAGATTTGTTAATGGTTGAGGTCTTTTAATGAAAGCAGCGTACATCGTGATTAATATACATGTGGCCATGACTGCTGAGGAAGATATCTTTTGATCGTGAGTAAGGATTTGGTAAGTGATCACGACAGATAATTAAGCATCTACAGCTTGTTAATAGTTGACTGATTTAACAAAAATATAGATGGGTGAGTCTGGGGTAGCTGAACTGTGTGATGAGCAAACGGGTAGCTATAGATAATCAGCTAATTTTCACTTTCAAGTTCAACATCGGTGTCCCCCTGCAAGTGGCCTAGTGTCTCTGCTTGGATTGTTGAGTCTCACTCCATGTTGGGTCACGAGTTTGAGTCCTCGCGCATGCGGACATGAGCTGCCTTTATGCGTCCCTTAACTAGTTAAAAAAAATTTTCACATTGAATGAAAAGAAAAAGGGTTAAAAAAAAAAAAAAAAAGAACTTTGGTTGTATGTTGTCGTGTGGTTATCTGCTTTTTGTTGAGCTTGTTGAAGTCACACAAATAACCTCAAAAAACTATAACATCTTGAAAGTTGTAGAATTGAAAGGAGAAGATTTTCAAGCTAATTTTCATAGGATGCGTTTTGTGTTTCCCGATGCGGATTCGGTTCATGTGTGTGAGCCATACACACATATTATAAGATGGTCAATTCTACATTAACACGTGGATAAAATGTCGGACTTTTTATAATATTATAAGAGGGTCAATCTCATGTGTCAACGCGGGATTAGTCTTATTATAATATGTGTGTGTGGCTCATACACATGAACCGAACCCTTCGTGATGCCCCCCTTGCTCAACCTAAAATTCAACCATCAAATTCCTCAAAATTGGTTGACATTCCCTTCAATTCTAGCTGCATTTTTTTGCTTACTGAGACGGATCCAACTGATGTGCTACCTTAGTTTTATCCAGAACCCGCCAATTTGCATAACGCATAACTCTTAAACGATCCCCTTGGTTATTTTGAAATTTCTGTATACTTGACATGTTGAGAATCTCATGTCACTGCAATTACAACTCATAAAAATGGTGTACAAAATATTTACATAACTTCAGGTGGATATTGTCAATTAAATAGGTCAACGACTAATGGCATATCCAAACCTATCAGCTTAATGGGCTGGGTCCTAGCCCATAACCGAATTGGCACTGCAATGCGGCCTTTTACTCTTTGCTGCATCGGAAGCCTATTTAAGATTGAACAAGCCGAGGCCCATGAGCCTACACTCTAAAGAGTTCTCGCCAAGTAAGATTCAGCCTCCGAATTCTAACACTTTTAGAGCAACTCCAATTGAGACGCTTTGAACTATTTTAGCGAGAATATTAGTTTAGAGAGTTCTCTATTCTATTTATGTTCAAAAAGAGCTCTCTAAATTTGAACTATTTTCGATTTTTTTTTTTTTAAGTCAATTTGGCTCAGAACACTTTTGTATTATTTAAAATCAATTTGTGGTAGATTAAAATAATAATAAATATAGTTTAGGGTGTGGATTTGGCTCTCTACATTTGGGTTACTTAGGGCTTCCTTTTAAAAGCTTACTTTTAAAATAGAGAGCTATATAGGAAGTAGTATTGAAGCTCAATTTATTGATTTTTCTTTTTAAAATCGTGGAGGAAAGATAAAGATCTCTTTTGCAGATGCTCTTACTATCTAAGCTATAAAACTACGGCTGGAGTATTGGAATAAGTTGATTAGGGATAAAAGTTAAACAATTTAAAAGGTCCATGCCAAAGAGGATTTAACCTCAGAATTGTGACTCTCTCTCTCTCTCTCTCTCTCTCTCTCTCTCTCTCTCTCTTTTTTTTTTTTTTTTTTTTTTTTTGATCATCAGACAAACACACACATTTAACACCATATTACCCGTCTAATGCCCCCACACAGTGGGGATCGAACACGGAACCACCAACATCGTGGGAAGGGGAGAATGTCACAACGCCAAAGAAGGAGGATGGAATTCTGACTCTCTTACTATCTAGCCAGAAAAAACTACAATTGGCTCACTGATGTAAATGGGAGAGTTGGTTCACTTTTGCCTATCTTTTCTTTCTGTCTCTTGCACAAAGGCCGCAGTCATTACTTGGACTTGGGAATGCTTATAACCCACCTATGGTTTTACCAGCGAGGCAGAGCTCATTGTCAATTGAACTTACTAGATATTCATCTCTAATAATCAGTCAATATGAGCTACAAAGGTTCTATTTCAACTTTCGAGTCTGATTTTCTTTTAATTTGACCAACATTGGCTGATTATTAGACAGTTTTATCGTATCAGCTTTCTTGACAGATTTCTATTATTATAAACTTTCACTGGAGTGACGTTTGGCAATAAGAGCTGGCATGGTTTATTCTGCAACTCTTTCTAATTCTTAACAAATAAAATGACCAAGTGTACAACAAGTTATTCTACGTGCATGGCTTGAATTTGAGAGAAGACGACGAGACTCTTACGCTTTTTTGTTGAGAGTAGTTTCCTGATTTGAGAGAGAGACACATAAGAATAAGAAAAAGAAAAAAATGTGATGCACAATTAAGAAAAGGAAAGAATAAAAAAAGAAATACCCAATGAGAGTATGATTTATAAATACCCACCTATTATAATTGGAATTAAATTCCTATAAATTGTAGTTACCATCTGAATTCTATATTCCCAAAAATTCTAATGATTATTATGTTAGCAATTTTCAAAAATAGATCAATTGGATATAAACTTAAGAGCAGAAGGAATAGATTGTACCTCCAGTCATAATAATCAAATTCAAATTCTTTTTGTAATAAAATAAATTCTATCCCTTAAGAATAAAATTTTCTCTTCATATGTCCTCTTCTCATAAAAAATGGCATATAAATAGGAGTAAGATGGATAATTGTAACTCAACAAATTGTTGGCCCAAGGTTACAATCACCCTTGTTTAGTGTATTTTGATGATTACAAAACATATTAGTTATTTGTACTAATATCAACTGTTGTTTAAGTGTGTTTCAGGTTCATATCTTAAAGAGTTGATTACTTCCCTAAAGGAAGGTGTATTGGATTCAAGACAAGTCAAATTGGGCTCAAAGTGCAATATTGAAGATCAAGTGAAGATTGCCCATGTTAAAGTCTTGAAGACCTAGAAGTTTGTAAGTGTAGTTTTGTTAAAGATAGAATATGTGAAATTTGGCTCTAGGATTTGCACACACACTTGTTTTGAATGTTTCTATGTTTTTGAAAATGTTTATTTCTAAGTTTATGCCTTGGTTTATACATACATGTACTCAAAGCTTTATATCTTCAAAAACGTGTTTAAAACATGTATATAAACAAAGTTCAGCATAACACTTAGTTCCAGAGTTTTTTAAAAGATTTTTTACAAATTTTTCTAACTCAAAAATCTGCCCAGAAAAAGACTATTTCAGGCAGACCGGTCGACCGGCAGTCGACCGGCTGCTGTGTCCAGACATGCACAGGCTGTGCATGTCTGTCGGTCGACCGATCCTACATACCGGTCGACCGAAAGAGATGGTTGCTCTCTGTATCTTTTCGGTCGACTGGGTCGGTCGACCGATAGAAGGAAACTGTGTTTCCTTTGTTGGATCGGTCGACTGGCAGTCGACCGAAGTTCCAACGGCTCTTTTGCCAGCAGGGACCTGGTCGACCGGCAGTCGACCGGTAGGCCTGCAACAGGCCATAACGGCTCTTTCCTCTTTTAGAGTTTCTGAAAATCTGTTTTTGGTTTTCTCTTTTACAGAGTTTTTAGGAATTGTTGGGACTCTTTTTCTGATCAAATTAGCTGGAAAAATCAGAGTTTTTAACCTATTCTCTCCCTATAAATAGTGGGGAATAGGCCTTAGTTATTTACCAAGAAAAATACAAGTTTTCATTGTTTTCAAGTGAAAGAGAAAAATAGTTTAAAGCTTTCATTTCCATTCTTTCAAATTGGTTTTTCAGTTGTTGTTTGATCTCTAATATCACTCTACAACTGAAGCTTTTCTCACCACACTTCATAGAGCCAAAATTTTCATATTCTTTCTATAAGTGAAGTTGTAAAAGAGTGAGAGTGTTTGTAAAAGAGTGTTGTGGTCTAGTTAAAGATCACTATTTGTAATCCTTGTTCTTGTGGAGACAAGCTCCTCGTGGAGTTTCTTTGTAAGGTGAAGCTACGGGCTTGAGGTCTTTGGAGGCCTAACTTGTACGGGATCCTAAGGGGATAGTGGAAACCCTTCACGGAGGTGAAGGCGGGGACTAGAGCAACGGGCTCGAACCTCGAAACAAATCATCTTGTTTGCGATTGCCTTGGCGTTCTTCTTACTTACTTTCTTACTTTATATCACTTCCAATTTATTGCTTGAGAACTAACCTTTATTTGTGCAATCCTTATTTGTTTACTTTACTTGCTATTTTACTTGTGTGTATTTCATTTTCATCATCATACTTGACATTGATCAATCACACCTCAATACAACACGGTTGCATTGCGCACCTCTAACCCATTTAAGGGGAATTGGGAGGAAGGAGTTCAAAACCTCGCAAGGGGTATTCGGCTCTTAGTCGTGTTTTTGAGAGATTGTTGCATCACTCATTTCATAAGTTTAAAAGATCATTAGATTAGCAATTACACCTATTCACCCCCCCCCTCTAGGTGTATTTCAATTGGTATCAGAGCTTGGACTCTAGGATTGGGCTTAACAACCTTAGAGAGATCCTCATATTGCTAATCATTTCATTCATTTCCACATAGTAAACATGGCCGATGGTATTAAGACACCCCCTAAGTTTGATGGACTTAACTTTCCCATATGGAAAGTTAAGATGACCGTTTTTCTTGCAATCTCTAGGTAGCCGAGTTGCAAAGGCCGTGACTAAACAATTTAGTACCCCCGATGGTGATGAATCTACTTGGTCCGAAATTGAGACCAAGGAGTTTGATGCCAATGCTAGGGCTCATTATGCACTCCTACAAGCCCTCAATGATGATGACATAACTAGAGTCATCCATTGCAAATCCGCCTATGAGATTTGGACCCATTTGCTAGTAACACATGAGGGGACATCACAAGTGAAGAGGGCCAAGATAGACCTTCTTCGGTCCAATATGAAAATTTTAGCATGCAAGAACATGAAACCATAGATGATATGGTTACTAAATTTACTAAGATTACTAATGGGCTTTCTTCTCTAGGTGAAGACATCAATAACGACCAAAGGGTGAGAAAGATCATCCGGGCTCTTCCTCCATCATGGGAAGTGAAAGCTACAACATTGAAGGAACTCAATGATAAAGATGAGATTGAGCTCATCGGACTCATTGGGAATTTAAAAACCCATGAGATGGAAAGGAAGGCAAGGGAGGACATGGCACCCTCCAAGAAGAAGACTATTGCCTTCAAAAGTCATGCTACTTACTCCCGACGAAGATGATGAAGAAGAAGATGACGAGGAGCTCTCACTTCTAGTCAAAAACGTCCGAGGATGTACAACAAGGCAAAGTTCCAAGGACGGAGGAGATGGCAAGGAGGCAAAGAAGAGAGAAAGATCATATGCTTCAATTGCCAAAAGCCGGGACACATTGTAACGGAGTGTCCGGACCAAGTAAAGCCATCTTCATCCAAGAAGCCCTACAAGAAGAAAGCGATGAAGGCAACATGGGATGACCAAGTGAATCCGAAGAGGAGATTGACACCGCCAACATGTGCTTCATGGCAAATGAAGGCACAAGCAAGGTAACCTCTTCCCCTTCTCTTGATGAAGATTTATCCATGGATGAGTTAAGTGAAGCATTTATAGAACTTTCTCAAAATTATGACTTCATGAAGAAAAAGTACTTGAAAATGAAAAGGATAATGAATCTTTGAGTATTCAAGTGTTAAATCTTTCTAAAGAAAATAATGACTTGCATTCTTCTTTAGTTTTCACTAAAAATGATTTTGAAAAATATAAGATTGCTTGTAAAGGAAAGACCCCATTTGTAGATTCTAATGAGATTGCCATGCTTAAGGAAAGATTAGACTCATTAGATGTTGTTTTGAAAAGTGTAGTGAGTTTGATAAGAAGAAGATGGAGAATATGTTTCCTAAGAAACAAGTTCCTAAGAAAAATGTTCATCATGCTCATGCTCATGCTCATGTACATGCTACACAACCTATGCATCATGGTAAACCCCCAAAGCATGCTCACACTTCACATACACACCATGCATTTATGTATAGAAAAGTGTACACATGTTCACATTGTGGACGGAAAGGACACTTAGCTAATTTTTGCTATGATAGACTAAGTGCATCATCTCATAATGTTTGGGTTCGTAACACTAACTTTCAAGGACCCAAAAGTTTGGGTACCAAATCAACTATTGTTTTAAATAATGTAGGTACTTTCCAAAGCTCAAAGACGTAGAGGTTTATGGTATCTTGATAGCGGTTGCTCAAGGCACATGACTTGGGACATCAACAATTTCGCAACCCTATCAAGATATCATGAAGGTGGCACCGTCACCTTCGGAGATGACGCCAAGGGTAAAATCATCGGGATTGGTAATGTAAAACTTGGCACCTCTCCTTTAATTGAAAATGTGGTTTTAGTTGATGGCCTCAAGCATAATCTCTTGAGTGTTAGTCAACTTTGTGATAAAGGTTTTGATGTAGTTTTTGACAATGTTGCTTGTAAAGTAATTGATAGAACTTCCAATGTTTGTGTATTTTCCGGTTTCGTGAAAGCAATGTTTATATGATTGATATGTTAAATATGTCTTGTAACATTACTTGTTTAAAAGCCCTCGATGACGACTCTTGGTTATGGCATAGGAGATTAGGCCACGTTTCATTTGACCATATTTCTAGGCTTAACTCTAAGGAAATGGTGAAGGGTATTCCTTCATTGAACTTTGAAAAGGACCGAGTTTGTGACGCATGTCAATTTGGGAAACAAACTAAGTCCTCATTCAAATCAATTAAGGATATCATGTCATCACGTCCATTGGAGCTAATCCACATGGATTTATTTGGCCCTACACAAACCAAAAGTTTAAGTGGGAGTAGATTTGCTTATGTTTTAGTAGATGATTTTTCGCGTTTTACTTGGGTTTATTTTCTTGAACATAAAAGTCAAACCTTTTCACATTTTCAAGCCTTTAAGAAAAGAGTTGAAAAGGAAAATGACTCCTCAATAATTAAAATAAGAAGTGATAGAGGAGGTGAGTTCATTAACCTTCCCTTTACCACTTTTTGTGAAGAACATGGAATAAAACATGAACTTTCTTGTCCTAGAACTCCACAACAAAATGGAGTAGTTGAGCGGAAAAATCGTACTTTACAAGAGATGGCTAGGACAATGTTAAATGAATATGGTCTACCACATTATTTGTGGGCCGAGGCCGTTCATACTTCATGTTACATTGCAAATCGTGTTTTCCTATGTAAAAATACTACTAAGACTTCTTATGAGATGTATTTTTCTAGAAAACCTAATGTTTCTTATTTCAAAGTGTTTGGTTGCAAATGTTTTGTTTTAAATACAAATATTAATTTGGGAAAATTTGATGCTAGATCATATGAGGCTATTTTTGTAGGTTACTCAAATACTAGTAAGGCTTATAGAGTCTTCAATAGGTCAACTTTGACTATTGAGGAATCTATTCATGTTAAATTTGAGGAATCTAACAAGTTTGTTAAGAATTGTGTAGAAATTGATGCTTTAGATGAAGGGTTGGAGAAAGTGACCTTGGAGGATGCTTCTACCATGGGAGACAAGTCAAGGAAAGGAATGGAAGTGAAGCCAAAGTGGAAGAGGCTCAAGGAAATGAACATCAAGCAAATGAAGAGGAGCCCTCTCAACCACTACCAAAGGATTGGAGATTCAATCCTCATCATCCCAAGGACCTCGTCATAGGTGAAGTATCAAAAGGGGTAACCACTCGCTCTAAGATTCAAGATTTTTGTGGTAATTTTGCTTTTATTTCACACATAGAACCTAAAAATGTCCTCGAGGCCGAGGCCGATTCATATTGGTTGCTTGCTATGCAAGAGGAGCTCAATCAATTGAGCGCAACCAAGTATGGCATCTTGTTCCTAGGCCCCAAGATAGACCAACTATTGGTACTAAATGGATCTTTAAGAATAAGTTGGATGAATCGGGTAATGTAGTTAGAAACAAGGCTAGGTTAGTTGCCCAAGGTTACACTCAAATCGAGGGAATCGATTTTGAAGAAACCTTTGCACCCGTAGCACGGCTCGAAGCCATACGGATGACCTTAGCATATGCCTCATTTAAAGATTTTAAGTTATTTCAAATGGATGTAAAGAGTGCTTTTCTTAATGTTATATTGATGAGGAGGTGTATGTTGAACAACCCCCCGGGTTTGTTGATCCTACACACCCTAATTATGTCTATAAATTAGATAAAGCACTATATGGTTTGAAACAAGCCCCTAGGGCTTGGTATGAAAGATTGTCTTCATTTTTGCTTTCAAATGATTTTAAGAAAGGAAAAGTTATAAAACATTATTTACCAAACATATAGATCAAGATATCCTCATAGTTCAAATTTGTTGATGACATTTTTTTGGATCTACTAATGTTTCACTTTGCAAGAATTTTGAGTCATGCATGAAAAAGGAATTCGAGATGTCTATGATGGGGGAGCTCAACTTCTTCCTTGGACTTCAAATCAAGCAACGTAGTGATGGGACATTCATCAACCAAGCCAAGTACACCAAAGAACTCATCAAGAGGTTCGGGCTTGAAGGATCCAAAGTAGCAAAGACTCCCATGGCAACCACTACGAAACTTGACAAGGACGAACAAGGTAAGGAAGTAGACATCAAATTATTTCGTAGCATGATTGGTAGTTTACTCTATCTTACGGCTAGTAGGCCGGATATAATGTTTTCCGTATGTTTATGTGCACGTTTTCAATCATGTCCTAAGGAATCACACTTAATAGCGGTAAAACGCATAATTAGGTATCTTAGGGGCACAATTGATTTAGGTTTGTGGTATCCGAAAACTAACCAATTTACCATGACTAGTTATTCGGATGCCGACTATGCCGGTTGTAGGGTAGATAGGAAGAGCACAAGTGGCACTTGCCAATTCTTGGGCAATTGTCTTGTGTCTTGGTCTTCCAAGAAGCAAAATAGTGTAGCCCTCTCAACCGCCGAGGCGGAGTATTGTTGACTGATTTTTTCTGCACACAAAATATAATATTTTAGTTTTAAGAATAGGATGTGCAAGTCTCAATTCTAATCCGCGGTAGCAGGGCTATGCGGGTCGTGATCCTCAGGGAGGGACTGCGATGGAAGCGTTAAGCAAGTTTCTCTAAAGTTTTTATCTTTTTTATTAGTTATGATGGTGGTATTTACAATGGGTGGTATTTACAGTGAAGTGGAAGAGAAGAATTTAGGAAGATGCGGATCTAAACTAAAGAAGAAAAGAAAGAAAGATTACCTCTTCAGCCTGCTTACCTTTGATCCGTGCGATGATTTACCTTTTCTCGGAAGACTTGCAAGTATGGCGTATAGGATGTTCATCGCCATAAGCCATCAAGGGATCTTCGTTGGCTAGGCAGTCTCGAAGCAGTTGGGTCTCATTGTTCACAAGGCATTAGAGAACACATAGAAGAAGAAAATAGGAACATAGAACACAAGAATAAACAAGAGATGAAAAACATAAAATAATAACAAAACGAACCTTAAATGGATTTCATTAACAATGGAAGATAAGCGGGCTTATACCACTGTCACCTCAGTACAAGCGAAGACTCCATCCTCCATGAAAGTTTCCTCCACTCTCAGTTACAAAGTTTACAAAATAAAACGAAAAGAAAATCTAACCTAAAACCTAAACCCTAGCTTTTGCCCTTGGCTCGCCTCTGGACTGTGTACTCTCTGTGTTGCATCTGCAGGGATATTTATAGGTGTTGGAGATGTAGAGTCCTAGTACAACTCTCCCAAAAGATCTTATCTCCAGAAATTCAAATCTGTCCTGCAACTTCTTATCATATTGATCGCCGAAATCAGCTTATCTACGGATTGAATTGGAAAGTTTGATCAACATAAGAGTTGTAGGTCTTCAAGTCTTCTTTCTGGAGCATCTTAAATCATCGGATTTGCATAACTGTAGCAAAAGTTATGATTTAAACACTAAAACGTGTACAGTCTGAATCCGAATTCTTTGAATTTTTTCTTTGCACTCTCTTTGGCTTTTATCCTCATCCTGCAAGAGTTTAGGGTTGGGTAGAATTCTATCCTTCCCTCATCTTTAATAATTGCAACTTTAACCCTTGCATAATTGCACTTTGACAATTGATATTTGCATTTTGACTCTTGGGCTTCAAATATGGGCTTTTGGGCTTCATTAGGCTTTATTTCTTATAAAAATAAGAACTCGAGGCCTGCACACAATAAATCACAAAATATTAATAAATGTGCAGAATTAATGAATAAATATGAAAATGTGCTGGTAAATGTTATGATAAAAATGCATTTTTCACTACCAATCACACCCCACACTTATCTTTTTGCTCGTCCTCGAGTAAAAATAAAGAAAAGAAAAAAGAAATGAAAAGTTAATCTAATCTAACTCACTTTCGTAGGAATCACGATTGCACTTAGCACGTGCAACAAGCCGTTAAACCTCTAGGTTACCCTAGAGGACGAGTGTTGTCTCGTGAGGGTTTTCAGCGGATTGCACCACAAAATCCATAAAAGGAAAATATTTGAATTATATTTGAAGAGACTAAGTAGTCTATAAGTTTTAGGATCCTCATTTTTATTCATTCTTTAACTTAGTCTTTATAAAGTCATTGTTATTCATTTTAGGTAAGGATTAAATTGAATTTCTAATATAGTCTTTTTCGTTACCAAAAGTCATACGCACCCCGTGAATCTAGGAATTCCTTAACTTGGACTCTCATGCCTCTATATTATTTTTATAACATCATCTAATTTTCTTTCGTGTAAGTATCAGGCTTCTTGAGGCCCTCATACCTAACTAATTGACTATTAGATGTGTTAATATATATATATATATATATTTTTTTTTTTTTTTGGCATGTATAACTCATCTAATTTTCTTTCGTATAAGTATCAGGCTTCTTGAGGCCCTAATACCTAACTAATGATTATTAGATTTGTTAGTACATTTAAGTAATTTTTTCTAGTTCCCTCGGACTTTCTAATCCACCCATGTAGCGAACTTAAAGTCGGTGGCTCCCAAACCAGTCGGCTTTAGGGCACCAAGTGAGAAAACACCCCGCGGACTCAAATTCGAGTGAATAGGCCCCAAAACTAAGGACTTTATTTATTTACTCACCTTTAGGCATGAATACTTATGCTTCTTGAGGCACATGTATCAGCTTAATTGGTGAATTATTATTTTTTTTTTATTATTATTTTTTTTATGAGGCACAAGGTCTTTGTCTTAGAATCCTAGATATGCATTTGGTATGCACATTTCATTAAGGTAAAATCAAGACTAATTATTTATTCAATTTCTCTCCTATACCTAAAAATTAAACAATTTATTTATTTTGACCAAGTTTTTAGAAATCCTAATCATGATTTTCCTAATCCTTAAAACTAACTTAGATTTCTTTCAAAAAAATAAGTCAAAATATTTCCTTTTTATAACATTTTTTTTTTTTTTTTTAGCAAATTTTGTTAGTTTCTACCTATGTTAGTATGTTAGTAAAGCCCACCCCACACTTATCTCATGCATTGTCCTCAATGTATGAATGAATGCATATATGCATGAATAGAACAAGGGAAGGCAGAAAATTACCTTAGGGTGGTGTTCCGGAGGTGGTCTAATTGGTCCACGAAATGCGGCCCAATCAAGATAACAGATAATTTGGTGAAACCCACCAGAAATTTTCCTTACATAACCCACTAAAATATATATATAATCATTTTTAGTAGTTCCATTTCCACCCTATCAAATTTCCAAATTTCATAATAAATTCAGAGTTATTGTCTCAACCTCCTTGTCCAAAATGGAGTATGAAAAGATGGAATTATTGACTTGGACAATATAGGTGCGGGAACGAATACCGACTCAGGGAAAATGCTCAAATCAAGTAAGGGATCAGGAGTCGGGCTAGGTTCAAGAATTGGGTCCAAGTCAAGAATTGAAACTCAAGTCCACAATCTTCTTCCCACAATGGAATGTGACCTAATATGGGTGATATCTCTTTACTTCCAATATTAAGGAATTCTAGCTCATCGCCATACAATTCTTCAAAACTAAGGTCAACATCTTCCGTCAGAATTGTACAATCAGTTTCAGAAGTAAAGAGATTGTGAGAATCTAGGTCAAGTTCAATATGACATCTAAAATGGGTGATTCAATTTCTAATGAATTGGAATAGGATCCAATGTTGACTCGGGAGAAGTGAAATCAGGTGGAGACACTGAGTCATTATTGGATCAGGAAATAAATTGAATCATCAAGTGGGAGATCATGATCATATATTCATGCTCAGTTCTATTTCAGGAAAGGAAAAACTTGCCAAATTATCAAGAATTGGAGTTTCGGCAAGTTCAGATGATGGCACTGAAATAGATCTTGTTGTCCAAAGCAACTTGGTTCGTCGGCTCTAAGAGAGTGGTCAGCGATATCAGAATTTGCCGAACTGTAAGAACGCAAAGATTGAACATCATATCTAAATCAATGCTCGCGAGCTAATCTAGCCTGAGTCATGGCTTCAAGCTCTTTTGGAATTGGATTGGAAAGAGGAAGTGAGATCGTGATGAAGTTGGAATCGGTGGACTCACGCATCATCATGTCTAAGATTGATGGTGGTTGTTGCTTGGACTCGTGCATACTCATCATTTCCCCGATAGATGGTTTTCTATTCTGAATGGGTGGATCTGAGTATGATCTTGGGAAGAATGTGGACTAGATGGATATGGAGGACAATTTGGTTGAGAATTAGACTCGGGGGACTCGAAACCCATGAACTCTGTGACGAGTTGAATTATATATGGAAATTATAGTCATAAGATGGGGTGTGGGTTTTATATTCATTCGGATAAGACCATTCCGGCACACTAGATTGGTCAAAGTTAGGGTATGCCGGGTTGGTAATATCCGAATAATAGTTAGGGGTGTAATATGATTAAAATTGGAATTATTCTTATATGCCATATCACACCAACCAAACACAACAAACAAATAAACAAAGAAAAAAAGAAAAATTCTAACCTAAGTTAGGTAGACTTATGACTAGACGACTCCTAACTGGTTAGACCGTCCACAGGAGGTTGGGTGCAGACTTTGACCACAAGTTAATCAGCCAGGTCAGGGCAAGAGTGGTGGGAGGTTTTCCGTCAAAGACGTTCCTTAATTAAATAACCACCAATCTTCGGGCTTTCGGCCCTCAATCCCTTTCCTAGACACTGATTTGACAAGAGTCAACTTCCAGCACTGTTCCCCCTTAGGATATCTCCCTATTGAGTCCGAGATGTCCCTAGGGCCAACGTCTACTAATTTTTTAAGTTAGGCTTGGGTTAGTGAGTGCTCGAGATATGATTTTTGGGCTAAGGAAGGTGATGAAATCCCACCTTATCTTGTTATGGGTTATGCCCTTAAGATGAATTAGTGCAAGTGTACAAGATAAACATAAGAGTCACTCAAAGCAGAAAATCAACCAAGAGATGAGTCCTATTCTACATGCAATGCGTACGTACCTTGCGTCTCCAGCACTCTTCAACAGTAAATAAAAAATAATTGAAAAGACACGTGCCTAATATGCACGTCTAATCAAATTTTATTTTAAACAACCAATAATTTACTGTTGAATTATTAGCAATTTACAGGTATATCACAGAACAAATCAGAACAGAGCAGAAAGCAGAATTTTTAACTTGAAGCACCCTGCAAAAAATTGGATCAGTAATTCACCACTGTTGCCGCGTTTCCGCGGCTCTGGCCGCGGATCCGCGGTAAACAGTGGGTTCTGGTGCTCTGCCTTCGAGGGCAGAGGCACAGAATAGCAATATGTCCACTGCTGCTGCTATGTTTCTGTTTCCTGTTCTCCAAACCTGCAAACAGAAAAGATAAAAAGAATTAGTTAAAAATTAAATTTTTATTAAGATAAACTTACCGTCCCTCCCCGGCAACGGCCCAATTTGTTGACTGATTTTTTCTGGCACAACAAATATAATATTTTAGTTTTAAGAATAGGATGTGCAAGTCTCAATTCTAATCCGCGGTAGCAGGGCTATGCGGTCGTGATCCTCAGGGAGGGACTGCGATGGAAGCGTTAAGCAAGTTTCTCTAAAGTTTTTATCTTTTTTATTAGTTATGATGGTGGTATTTACAATGGGTGGTATTTACAGTGAAGTGGAAGAGAAGACTTTAGGAAGATGCGGATCTAAACTAAAGGAAGAAAAGAAGAAAGATTACTCTTCAGCCTGCTTACCTTTGATCCGTGCGATGATTTACCTTTTCTCGGAAGACTTGCAAGTATGGCGTTAGGATGTTCATCGCCATAAGCCATCAAGGGATCTTCGTTGGCTAGGCAGTCTCGAAGCAGTTGGGTCTCATTGTTCACAAGGCATTAGAGAACACATAGAAGAAAGAAAATAGGAACATAGAAACACAAGAATAAACAAGAGATGAAAACATAAAATAATAACAAAAACGAACCTTAAATGGATTTCATTAACAATGGAAGATAAGCGGGCTTATACCACGTCACCTCAGTAAGCGAAGACTCCATCCTCCATGAAAGTTTCCTCCACTCTCAGTTACAAAGTTTACAAAATAAAAACGAAAAGAAAATCTAACCTAAAACCTAAAACCCTAGCTTTGGCCCTTGGCTCGCCTCTGGACTGTGTACTCTCTGTGTTGCATCTGCAGGGATATTTATGGTGTTGGAAGATGTAGAGTCCTAGTACAACTCTCCAAAAAGATCTTATCTCCAGAAATTCAAATCTGTCCTGCAACTTCTTATCATGTTGATCGCCGAAATCAGCTTATCTACGGATTGAATTGGAAAGTTTGATCAACATAAGAGTTGTAGGTCTTCAAGTCTTCTTTCTGGAGCATCTTAAATCATCGGATTTGCATAACTGTAGCAAAAAGTTATGATTTAAACACTAAACGTGTACAGTCTGAATCCGAATTCTTTGAATTTTATCTTTGCACTCTCTTTGGCTTTTATCCTCATCCTGCAAGAGTTTAGGGTTGGGTAGAATTCTATCCTTCCCTCATCTTTAATAATTGCAACTTTAACCCTGCATAATTGCCACTTTGACAATTGATATTTGCATTTTGACTCTTGGGCTTCAAATATGGGCTTTTGGGCTTCATTAGGCTTTATTTCTTATAAAAATAAGAACTCGAGGCCTGCACACAATAAATCACAAAATATTATAAATGTGCAGAATTAAATGAATAAATATGAAAATGTGCTGGTAAATGTTATGATAAAAATGCATTTTCACTACCAATCAAGTATGTAGCAGCCGGAGCTTGTTGTGCACAAGTACTCTGGATGAAACATACTCTTCTCGATTTTGATTTACATTTTGATCATGTTAAGATTTATTGTGATAATACTAGTGCTATTCACATGACCAAAAATGCTAATCAACATAGTAAAACCAAACATATAGACATTAGATATCATTTTCTAGAGATCACTTTGAAAAAGGTGCCATTGATATCGATTTTTGTTTTCCACAGATTTTCAACTT